>OU342741.1:519473265-519774251 GCA_910589775.1 Avena eriantha | reverse complement strand
GTAGTCGGCCACACGAGTGGCGCGTTTGATTGGATGGTTGAATGTGAGACACTAGATGGATGTGGTTTTACCTACGGTCAAAGTTTGGTCAAAGTTGACATCGATCATTTTGAACTGTAGACACTAGAGATATTGCTAATAGATTTTTATAAAAATAACTTTTAGGAAGAGCATGTGATGTTTAATCATGGATCTAATCTTAGATCACCTAGATCCAAACCCTAGGCAACCCTAGCAGACGCCGAGGTTTTGACCTAACTTTGACCGGGCCACTAGAAATTCAAAAAACTGAAAGGATGTAAAACCTTGGCCTTCAACCTATGTTTGTGTATGGTAGTATGTGTAAAAAATTAAAACTATTTCATGAAGGTCGAAAAATTCACATTCTTAGAAATACTGGCTCAAGTGAGCCTAAACATTCTTTTTGTAAGTTTTCGTTTTTTTGACCTTCACTAATTTAACCTAAACTTTGTGAACATGCTTGGAGACATGTACTTGTCAAGTGTATGTAATTTGTTTCAAAAATTTCAAATACAACTTTATGTCGAACTGCCTGGTGTGTTAGTTGTTAGACTGTCTCATTTTGTCCACGCTGGATTGTCCGTTCTGTTACTCGCGGGGTAGATCGACATAAGATTTCTCGGTTCCTTCGGTTGTCGGACAGTCTGTCTATCGACCTCGGATAGTTCGACCAGTGTTTGATTCGTTTCTTTCAGTTGCCGGACTGTTTGGATCTCCTTGCTGGCCGGTCCGGTGAACTGTTAGAGATTGTTTCTTAAGGCCCCACGGGGGAGAAAGGAATCAGTTTCCCCAAACCAACGCGGTTGTCCTGGCCGCCGCCGCTCTCTGCCCGACCTACCGGGGGTGACTCCCCCCATCCCCGGCCGTTTCTCTGTGCCCAAATGCACCCTACACCCCCGATCTACTCCTTCACCGACCCATATTCTCCTAAATAGACCTACTGGACCGACTCGAGGCAGGCGGCTAGGGTTGTTCCTCACCTGCATGGGTGGAGGCCATGGCGCGCACAAAGAATGTTGGACCGACTTCAGGTGGTCTGAACACTGGTATGTTTCCTCCCCTCCTTCTCTAGCTGTACTTGTTCAGATGATTGGAACTTTGTCCATGACCACCTTTCATATCAGTGGTTGACGGAACCTTTCTATGTTGCTTGCTATGTTGTTGCTTGCTACGATGTTGCTTCTCGGAACCTTTCTATGTTGCTTGCTATGTATGATAGTTGGTTGACGGAGAAGGCTTGGGTTGCTTGTCTGCTGTTCTGCTAGTATGATAGTATCAATGCATACATATAGGGCTTTTGGCAAAATCTTGGGCTGGCCATGGCCTGATTTTAACTCCACGTAGCTCCACCGGTGCTATTTTATTCTTATTTTCTTCTTAGTTTGTGAGTAGTGAATCATTCACTATGTCTACACTTTGTTGTCTTCTTTATTTTATATGCATTCATGTGAGTTTCTTACAATGTATCTTTACCATTTTGTCTTTAGGTCCTCGTCATCAAGGGTCTTCAGATAGCGAGGAAAGAGGTCAAGCCCACAAGCGCGCCAATGTTGGATATGAAGGACAATGTGGCAGTGGTTATCCTGATGAGGAGGATAACAATGGCAGCGATGGGGAGGATAACAATGTTGGTGAGGAGGTGACCGAGAGTAAAAGTGAGGAAGAGGATTCTGAAGACGTTGAGGAGCCGGTTGTACTTGCAGCTGTTTCAAAACATCGATTTACGCGTACAACCACTGCAACTAAGAATCCACCTACTTGTGCTCCTCCTTGTTCCATTAAGCCTCGTGGCATGCCCGTGCCTACTGGTCTTATCTTTAAGAAAAGGAGGCCAAAGAAAAACAAGAACTACAAAGTTCTAGACTGGAAGAAAACGTCAAAGGTGGATTACATGGCTGAGAGGAAAATTGATCATCCGGTGGGACACAAAACTGCTATGGATCCAAGGTGTTGGTCTCGTGTGCACCAAGATATCTATGAAAGCATCATTCCAAGTCAAAAGAAAACACTTGTTCCTCAATGTTGGGTCAACATGAATGCCATTATATTGATAAGAATAGGGAATAGTTCCCGGGACGTGTGGAGATCATTGATGTTATGTGGCTATGTGGCATTATTACACTAATATGTGTCTGGAGTGAATAAGTCGTACTACAACTCTATGCCACTTGTCGGTTTCTTACAGATGAGGCGAGGACACTACTATGGACTACCGAGTTGTAGCAGTTTAGTGTGACCTTCAAAGAATTTGCCAATCTACTCAACATCCCTATACATGTTGGTCTCTATAAGATCCTCCATTTTAGCCATGGGTGATTCGATGAGCGGTGATGCTCTTCAACCTCTTTTTGTCCAGATGTTGTGGTTACATATGACAATGCACAGATCATGTCCCTACTTGAGCCAAAATACAAATTCCTGCATAGGGTCATCACCAAGGCGCTTGTTCCCAAGATTGGTGATAGGGAGAAGGTGAGGAACTTTGCCATTGACCTCTTGGTTCGGATGCACACTCATGGTACCAAGAGGTTTGATTTGGCGGATTTGCTTTACAAAGAAATCCGCCTTTCCTATTATCTTCAAGATAGGAGTTTCCAAGTGCTCATAGATGCAAAGTTTTCTCGTAAGATCTTCAAAGACACGAAGCACAAAGACTGAAGTCCCTAAGTTGTGCTCCAATAAGACCGTCGCCGTCACCCAAACCTCAAAGAAAAAGCCCGCTGCTAGTGTTCCTTCTCCCATGCCTTCCAAGTTCGAGAAATTCATGGCAAAGACTCAACGCTTGATTTTTGGAATTTTGAAATCCAATGCCGACGAGATAGCCAATATGAAGTCGGTTGATCATGAAAAAGTAAACAAGTACAAGGCTCCAGTTCGATAACTTGGTGGTGAGGCTAGTGACGATAAAGTGGTTGCATCATCAAGCATCACTCGTCCTAACTACAAGTTTCCCACTAAAGGCTACGAGGAGCATTTTGACAATGATCCAAGTGATCAAGATGGTGATGCAAGTTATGAAGATGATGATGGTTAAGATGGTGATGGGGCAAGCTAAAGCGCCTCTAAGTGATAGTTTAGAAAAGTAATATGTCTAAAGTTGCATGGCTTGCTTAATCTTTGATTATTATTGGCATGTGAAACTTGTTTATCTGTTTGCTATGTGTAAGACTATGTTTGTTGGATTTCATGTCCTTCTAGTTTGTGTGTAAGACTATGTTTGTTGGATTCTGTGTCACTCAAGTTTGTTGGATCCCATGTTGTCCAAGTTGGTGTAAATGTGTTGTCCAAGTTTGTTGAATCCTCATTGTATTAATTTTTGCAAATTTTATTGTGTTCACTTCTGCAAAGTTTGTTTGTGAAACTGGAGATGCTGGACAGGCCGACGACCCAAACCGGACATGCGGCAACACATTTTTGTGTTAAGCTGGAAGTGCCCGATAGGCCGGCAACACAGTTCCTTGTGAACTGGAGAGGCCAGACAGTCCGGCGACTAAGAACAAATATGTTGGCAACCATCTACCCTATCAAACTGGAGGTACCAGACATGTCTGCTGAAATGACCGGACAGGCCGGCAACAAAGTTCCCTTTGGAACTGGGGACGCCAGACAGTCTGGCTTCCTCTCCCGGACAGGCCGGTGTACTCCTTCCCTGTCAAACTGGAGCCGTCGAACAGGCCGGCTTACCTGTCCAGCGAGGCGATTTCGCTTCTGTCTATTTTATTGTCCAATGCCGGACAGGGCCGTCAGCTTCTACCGGACTATCTGGCATAATTAACGTCAGCTGGCAATTTCCCTTGCCGGACAGTCCTCCCCTTACGCATGTATGTTAGGTACTGGGGTTTCTCTTATTAGACTAATCCTTTGTTTTTACATTTTACCATATTATATCACTTTGAGCATAGCATGTAGAAGCAAAAGAATATTAAAGCTTGAACATATC
This sequence comes from Avena eriantha, assembly GCA_910589775.1. NCBI lineage: Eukaryota > Viridiplantae > Streptophyta > Magnoliopsida > Poales > Poaceae > Avena > Avena eriantha. The sequence continues at coordinate 519,770,290 of OU342741.1, read as the reverse complement.
CGACATCTTCCAATTACAATGGTTCATGCCAACTACAATAAAATTCATAATCTCAAACATAGAAAATTGTGAATTTTTGTTTCCGCCATCGAGGTGTAAAGGTGCACTTCTACTACTTTTCTTGTACCATATACCTACATGCCAAAATGGAATAGTTCAGCACCGGCAAACAATCATGGATTTAATGAATCAACCAAAGTAGTAAAACATGCAAGAAGACTTACTTTGGATGTAGTTTGCATAATTTTTTGTTCCGCTTGTTATGACCCTTGTCACCACAAGTGCCGCACCCCTGCTTCTGGTTTTTCCGCTCGTTGTATGCTAGTGGTCTACCGTTTTTCGTCATGGGGTGGTTCACCTCTTTTGACTTTTTTTTGTTTTTGTTAGGGGCGCCTCTCATGCTAAGCTTGGTGGGTCAACAATTGGAAATGCACCTACTTGAAAGTCAAGTGTGTCTTCTTCCACGAAGGCTTTGTGACCATCTGGTCCATCGTTTTTCGCATGCTTCCTCGCTAGTAGGCTCTCCATATATTCCAGGAGATCATTACACATATCTGGATCATAGAATGCCACATCCATAACTTCTACCGCTACCGTATCAAGCTCGGCATATCTTTTTCACTTACCTACCCCTGACCAACCGTATGCAAACAGATTGCTCCTACACCTCGCTAGCAATCCGATTCTTGCCATTTTAGAGAATCTTCGAAGAACACAACACTATGGTATTGCGAACAGGTTGAAGTGCTTCACTACAAACAGGATATGCTTGCATGGCAGCCCCTCACAAACCATTCTTCAGTAGCTGCACCATATTGTTTCCTCCAAGTTATTAGGGATATACTCCACTTCAAACATGTACTTGCTGCTATTATTCCATTTTACCAATACTTGTGTAGAGTCTCCTGATACGTCCATTCTGCATCACTATTCTATATCATAATTTACTGCTATTCATAGATATATTTCATATTAAGAGATGATACTTATGTTATTTCACCTGTTTTTGCATGGTTGGTGACTTTTGGAGCATGGACCGCTGCAGTCCGGATTCTGATGGAAAAGGGGCCGTTTGGAGGCAAAATTCGCGAAGATCAGAAAATCCAGGAAAATGCATGGAAAATTCTATTTTTCCAGAAGACGAAGATTGCCAGAAGGGGGAGTGGAGATGGGCCATAGGGGGCCCACACCACCCCCTGGCGCGGGCAGCCCTAGGCCGCGCCAGCAGGTGGTGTGGTCGCCCTGGACCACTCCAGGCTCTCCCCTCTGGCGTATATTTATTATTATTGTCTTTTATTTACTCGTACTTTATTTTTCCGTATTATCAAAACCCCCAAAAAATCCGTTTGATAAGTATTTACAGAGAATTCCTGCTCCAAGCCACTAGCCAACACCTTCTGCTCCTCGTTGGGTTCGACACTCTTACTTATCGAAAATACTGCGATACACCCCTGATACATTGCAAATGTATCTATAATTTTTTATGTTCCACGCTTGGTTTTATCTACTTTCTTGTGTTTTGTCCACACTTTGGAGTACTTTTCATATGATTTCTTGGACTAACCTTTTAACAAGAGCCAAAGTGCCAGCTGCCTATTTTCTGATGTTTTTGGTTCCAGGAAAGTCAGAAAATGAATATTCTCGGAATTGGACGGGACAAAAGTCAAAGTGCCTATTTTTCCGGAAGATATCTGAAGCCGGAATACAAGACGGAGAAGGGCTGGGGGCCGGCCACACCACCTAGCCACACGACGAGGCCTGGCCCGTGCCAGGGGGTGGTCTGGCCGACCCCAGCACCCCCTCGAACTCTCCTTCTGCCTATATATTGCCCTCGGGACCAAAACCCTAAGTACCCGATCAAAAATCCACGAAAGAGTCTGTAGCCGCCGTCATCTCCATCCCTAGATCGGGAGGGATCTGAAGCTCTTCCCGGCACCCTGCCGGAGAGGGGAATTCACCCTAGAGGCCTTCTTCATCATCATGCAAGCCTCCGGTGTGATGCGTGAGTAGTTCATCTCTGGACTACGGGTCCATGTAGTAGCTAGATGGCTGGTCTCCTCCTTTGTGCTTTCATGTCTAGATCTTGTGAGCTCCGTTCATTATCAAGATCATCTATTTGTAATTCTGCATGTTATGTTTGCGGGGATCCGATGGATATTGAGATGCTATTTCGGATTGATTATTGATTCTATCATGTCTTTGTTATTTGTGATCTTGCATGCTTTCCATTGTTAGTAGCTATCTTGGCCAAGTAGATGCTAGCAATTCCAAGAGTTAGTATTTATGCTCGATAGTGGGTTCATGCCTCTGGTAATCTGGGGAAGTGACATAAATCTCTAAGGTACTAGATGTGCTGTTGCTACTAAGGAGAAAACAACAATCCTTTGTTCATAGAACAATCGTATTGTTTACATTACACGTAATTCGTAAAGCAATAATTTGTTGCTTGCAACCTAATACTGGAGGGGGTTCGGATGATAACCTGAAGGTGGATTATTAGTCATAGATGCAGTTGGATGGCGGTCTATGTATAATGTTGTAATGCCTAATCAAGTTCCAAAGAACTCAAGATGTTTAGTATATGCTTGTATGCTTTCTCGTTGTTTGTCAATTGCCCCACTGTAATTTGTTCACCCAACATGTTATCTATCTTAAGGAGAGCCACCTCTAGTGAACTATGGACCCCGGTCCTTTATTTTACATTCAATCTACAATCAAATTGTTTACTACTTTGTTTTTACTTTCTGCAAACTATAACTTCCTTCCATTCGATACGTTTTATCCTTTGTTTTCAGCAAAACCGGTGAGATTGACAACCTCATCGCAAGTTGGAGACAGAGTTTTGTGGTTGTGTTGTGCAGGTCTCCACATTGCTACTAGCACCGGTAGTGCGCCCTACCAAAGCTCAACTAGCAATACCTTTGGGGTGTTTCCTTGCTCCTACTGGATTGATAACCTTGGTTTCATAACTGAGGGAAACTTACTGCTCATCATACCTTCCTCTTGGGGTTCCCCAACGAGCTCGACATCAACACCGAGCCAGCAAGTATTTTTCTGGCGTCGTTACCGGGGAGTCAAGGACATCTTCACAAGGGGAATCCCTCATAACCAATCTCTTTACTTTGTTATTTTTGTTTTGCTTAGTTTACTTTTGCTTTGTTTGCTTGTTTCTTTATCAAAAATACACAAAAATTAGTTTTACAAGTTTGCTTTCTTTATTGAAAACATAAAAAATTTAGTTCCTACCTTAAGTTGCCTTTATGTCTAGCCTTGCTCCAATCACTATGTCACCCGAGGAAATGATTTTCACTTTTAAACAAGGAATTGAGGAAAGCTTCAAGGAATCTTGGTCTAGAATCTCTGATCTACATGAAAAAACTGAGCTTGAAATGACTCAAAGTTTGTTTCTTAGCAGTTTTTACCTTGGAATTGCTCTTTGCTATAGATATGCTTTAGATGCTGTTGTGGGAGGAGATTTCCTCCAATGTAATGAGGATGATGCTATTAATGCTATAAAGAAATTGATTCTTACTTACAACTTGCCTAGCCAAACTGATATTTCTTTCGCAAGTATATTTGCTAGATTAGACACTCTTGAGACTAGCACTGCTAGATTGAAAGATTACTATAATATGCTCAAGGAGCATCATAATTATGTTCCAATAAATTCTGAACCATCAAAGTGGCTCCCCACAGTAAAGATTGATATAAATACTAAAACTTTTCAAGCTCGTTGTGATATCATGTCTGAATTTTGCCTTATGCCCAAACATATTTATGAATCTTTGAACCTTTGGGGGCTTACTGAAGGAGGAAAAGAAATATCTCTTGCTAATAATGCTACCATATTGCCTATTGGAATAGCTGAAGGAGTGTTTACAAAGATCCTTAGGAAAATGATTTCTACTGATTATCTTGTTATTGAATGTGCAGGAAAAGGACAAATTACACTTGGAAGGTCCCTATTAGAACTCCTTGGAGCAATAATAGATGTGGGAAAAGGGACCATGAACCTTTCTTATCCACCAAACAATCATATTTTCCCCAAGGTTAAGAATAAAAGTAAGAGAGGTAAGGGCAATAAATTTGGTTTTAATGCTTCTTCATTTGAGAACACTTGATTCTTTTTTCTTGCTTCTTATGCCTAACTTAAAGGCGTTAAAGAAAAGTACTTACTGGGAGATAACCCAAAAGTTTTAGACGAGTCTTGGAAGTTATTACTTCAGTAATAACCGCTCCTTATCCTTTTTATTTGCTTTTTGTGCCAAGAGTAACCTCTAATGAGAGAGAAGTAATGATTAGGAGAGTTGCTATCCCGAAACAGATTTATGTGCTTCACTGTAAAAATCCGTGTGAAATCTCTGACTGTCCTTTTGAGGCGTAAATTTTGTTCTTCTGCCCCAGGTTGTTATATAACTTTTGTTAGTTCAACACTTTTTGATTTGAGGAACAGAAGGTCTTCGAAAAAATTCGTCTTTACCTGCTGGTATGTTTTGACAGATTTCTGCCATTTTCTACATTTGCTTCTTGTTGGTTCCTTTTTGAGTTCTTTTGGGGAATTGAGCTTTTTGAGGGAAGTGCTACAGTACCTAGTGTTTTAATGGAAGTTTATTGGTGTTAGAACTGAACCTAAAGACTTATTATCTTGAGTGCACTGATGTTGCTAATAAAGATTCTGTGAAGTTTTGTATGAAGGAAAAATTTCAGGTGTATGGAAGGAATGAGTAATGAGATGAAGGATGGACTAAAGCTCAAGCTTGGGGATGCCACGCATGTCACCCCAAGAAATATCCAAGAAGTAAAAGCGTCAAACCTTGGGGATGCCCAAGGCATCCCCTTCTTCATCAATAAAAATCCCAGGTTTCTTCCAAACGCTTCATTTTTATTGTTTCATGCACAATTGTGTTGTTCTTGGAGCGTCTTCTTTTTTGTTTTTGTTTTGGTTTTTAGTTTTCTTGGATTTCTTAGTTTCTGAATAAATTGGTTGGACCCCCTCTTTCATACATTGGTTTTCAAATAGTTTGGTTTGGTTTGGAAAAGAGTAGGAAAGTTCATGCTTATGTGGTAAAAAGAGCTTGTTTTTTACTGTGGCTTATGCTTTGTCATGCCATGCTTGATATTGTTTTGGCTTTATGCTTAGTATTCTTTGCTGTAGCATGACTTGTTATAAACAATTGAGATTGCTTAATGTGCCTTGGATGAATCATGCGTTGTTTTAGCATATTAAAGCATAGTATAGTGGTATTCTCCTTTGATGCTTTATTTGGGTTGACTTGGCGCATGCTCACACCATGTTATGGCTATCTCAAGTCACCATAGCCTTTATGATCCTTTAGTTTTCAACTTGTATTATCACTTTATGCTTTGATCAATGATGATTTGTCGTTCTGCATGATTATGGCCATTATTCCTCTCTTAGTTTGTCGTTCCCAGACTTTTGCTAGCCTCCACAACCAAGTATGAGTTCCACTCATGCACCCAACTCCCTAAACCAAGTTATTCCAAAGAGCCCACCATACCTACCTATTAGCATATGCTATTCCAAGTATATTCATGCTTTTGTCTATCTTCCAAATTAAACTTGTTATGTGAAAACTAGTGATTAAAGCTCTCACGAACTTGATGTCACACTTTACTTTTTTGCATCTAATAAACTTGAACCATTGGGTCCTTCTTTGTTGCGTTTATGCTTGCGCTTTATAAGTTGAAGTTAGCATAACCATGTATCATGGGGAACGCTTTCAACATTGCACTTGTACTTTGTACCTCGTTGATATCATGTTCTTTTGCTTATGGATCCCGACGATGTGAAATAAAAGTGGAACTTGTAAGATCATGGAGTTTGTATGTGTGTTAGAGAAACTCCTGGGCCGCTAGCCTAAGCCATGCTTAATCATGGTGGAAACTTGCAGCATCACCATAATGAGCACTCTATGAAGCATCCTCAATAAAAACTTATGCAAATAGCAAATAAAAAGATCGCTGAGATGATCATTGTCTGCTTGCCTTGTCATTTTGATTATGGGATAGCTCATGTATCATGTGCAAGGGGTACCCCGTTGGCAGTTCTTTATGATACATATTGCAATGGATTGTATGGGCACCTAGAGGGGGGGTGGATAGGTGCTACACCAATTTTTAATTCTTTTTCAAAATTAGGCTTAGCACAAAGGTAAATTCTCTAGATAAACTAATGTGTGGAATTTCCCTATATGCAAACATATCTACTAGCGAGTAAAGAGCGAGTGGAAGATGAGCGATTGAACCGAAGTGAAGCATGCGGAGACACGGGATTTGTTTGACCGCAGTTCCTTCCTTATAAAGGGAAGTACGTCTGCGTTGGAGGGGTGGGCGGTACTAAGACCACCACGCCACAAAAGGCCTCACCCTGTTCTCCGATGGATCTCGCCACAACAGGCCCGATCCACCTTCCACTATTGGTACCCTTCGAGGCGGGCACCGGCGCCTTTACACAACTAGCGGGGCAAAAACTCCACAACAACTTGGAGGCTCCCAAAATGACAACAAGCTGCCACAAGAACAAAGTTGTCAAATACAATAACAAGATCTAGGTATTAACAAGAATACTAGATCAGGGATTTCTCCAAGTGAATGGAGAGGAGTTGAAGCGCTTGATTCTTGATGTTGATGATGAACTTCTCCTCCTTCAATTCCACCAAAGATCAAGACCTTCGGGTGGTTGAAGTGGGAGATCGAGATTTAGAGCTCTTGCACAAGGTCTGGTCAAATTCGAGTGAAATCAAGAGTTCTGGACGTTGGGGAAGAAGGGGTACTTATACCCCCTTCCAGAGACCAGCCGTTGCACAATTTGGGGGCCGGATTATCCGGCCCAAGTGAGGGCCGGATTATCTGGTTTGAGGAAACACCGCCCCAGACTCGGAATATCCGGTAGAAAATCCGCCCCCACACAGTGAGACGCGTCGAGCTTGTCGTTGATCAACTTCTGGGGGCCGGATTATCCGGCCCTATGCGAAGTCCGGATTATCCGGCCTGGGGAAGAAGAACCGCCCCAGTTCGGATTTTCTAGGAGAAAATCCGACTGGACACAGAGCGACGCGCCTTGGCTCCTTTTGCATGAAAACTGGGGGCCGGATTATCCGGCCCTTGCGAAACCCAGATTATCCGGCCTGGGGAGGAAAAACCGCCCCAGTTCGGATTTTCCGGAAGAAAATCCGACTGGACACAGAGCGACGCGCCTTGGCTTCCTTGAGAGATGAGGTAGGATGGATTATCCGGCCCTTGGAGGGGCGGATTATCCGTCCCCCCCCCCCCTCAAAACTTCCTGCACACTTAGCACACATGAAAAGTCTCCATAGTATTGTTATCTAACACTCAAAACAAAGGAAAACATGAAATGTTCTTTCAATCTCCCCCTTTTTGGTGTTAGATGACAATACCAGGATTTGCAGGAGAAAGACACAAGACAAACAGAGATAACTATGAAAGGGACTCCCCCTCAATGTGTGCATAATAGAGTTTTGCATTGGAATACAAATGCACACAAATAGGTGAATCTATTTCATAGACATAAGGGAAAAAACACATACCACCGAAGTAGAGAATAGGCATCCTCGACAAAAATTACAATTATTATTGGATAACCATTATGAGCGCGCGCCTTCCGTGATAACCTCCAGCAATAGGATATGAATAGCTATAGCCATGAGCGTAATCCATGATATGAAGTCCATAGGTATCATCCAGACAACCACATAAAGCCTCAACCACAAAACACAAACCACGAATTTAAAAGTTCAACGCTAAATGGGCATAAGCAAGAAATAAAGAATAAAAAGTGCAAGTGCTTATGCCCGACCCATGAAAATCCACGGACAACCTAATAGAACTACTTCTCCCCCTTTGGCATCGAGACACCAAAAAGGGAGAAGAGTGATGCTAGCGCCCCATGGGATCACTCATCATAGTCCTCGTCCTCTTCTGCATGCTCGACCTCATCCTCATCTTCAAGCTCCTCAGTGTCACCTTCCTCATCATCAGCATCAGCACCAGGCGCAGAGGGGAACAAGTGACGTTCCAGCTCACCATAGTTCAGCCCGGAGGAAGAGTTCCACCGAGCATATGGAGTGGGAGGTGTAGGAGCCGGAGGAGCACCTGAAGCGCCAGACACGTGGTGGAGAATGAGCTGCTGGGAGTGAGCCAACTCATGGCGCTGCATGTATGCCTCGTACTGACCCTTGCGCGTGTCCACGCCCATGTAGAGAATATGACGCTGGAACCAGTTCAGCTGCTTGATCTCACGAGCCACGGGAGGCACTGGGGGCCTGCGAGCATCCCTCATGAGGCCCTCAGGAGCAGAGGAGGGGTGAGCAGTCTTCCGAACCTTGTTGTATATCTTCTTGGCCTTGTGCACCGAGTCAATGTGGAACTCCTCGGCAGGAAGCAGGTGGCGGATGAGCAGCATAATATATGGCGCATAGGGAATGGACAGACGGTTGAACATAGCATCACATAGCTCATGGTAAATGAAGTCCATGACATCCAGCCTGTACTGCACTGACTCGTCCTCGCAGGAGGCAACCACATGAGAAAATTGAAGTAGCTGAACAAGGTGACCACGGATGCTGTCATTGTTACCCCCACTAGGTGAAATAGAGTCACGGAAGAGACCCACCAAGGCAGCATAGATGGGAGCAAGACCAGCCACAGTACCGACAATTCCATTGTCCACAGTGCACGGAGAGAGAGTTGCATCCTTGTTGGGCTTCAACTGAGTGATGATGCGGTGACCACTGGCTCTATCCCTGCTGCGGAAGGAGTACCCCAAAACTTCAGCAAACATGTGAAAATCAGCAGCCATTGTCCTATCATGAGTCATCCACTTCATAGTGCGACGCTCATCCCCACAAATCACCAACATGGAGAAGAACTGCTTCACCACCTCAGAGTCAAAGGAGCACTGGAGAGACATGAGATGGTGCAGTCCCATCCTCTCAGCCACATACATCGCATCCACAAGATGCGCCTTCTCCAAGGCATCAGCAAGTACCAGAGGGTGCATAGGCCTAATGTTCAGCCTGGCATAGATGTCTTCATAAATACCCTTCTGTTCGGCACACCAAAAGAGGGAATCCCCCAACTCGCCATCATGAGGCAGCTCAGCAAACAAGTCACGGTGACGGATGGCGGAAAAGGAGACTGCATCCAAAGCCCTGTAGTTGATCTTGGGCTCCTAGCCCTTCCTCTTGGACACGCCCTTCCAAGTCCTCTTGGATTGTTCAGCCATGCGCCTTTCCTCGTTCTTCCTTCTCCTCAATTCAACTTCGTCCACTAGTTTACCTTGACCGTCATCTCGAAAGTACTTGGCGCGAGGACGGCGAGTGTAGGTCTTGGAAACACCAGAACCACCTGTGAGGAGAGTAAGGGCGATAGCAAAGGGGATAAGCATACACACAAGTCCAGGAGAGAACATGGAAAAAGTAGTCAAAAAGTTCATAGGACAAAACTACTCAATACAGACACCATAGTGAAACTGAAGCAGACGTGAATCTGTCAGGCCGGATTATCCGGCCTGGCCAGGGGCGGATAATCCGGCCCTGGCAGAAATTTTCGATTTCACTACCAATGCATGCGAAAAAAGTAGATCGGGCCTAGAAATTGTAAAACTACAAGTTCAATGCGAAAACACATCCTTCTAGACAACGTTCCTCCCAATAAGATACACATCTAGCCAAAGATGGGGAGAGAGGGAGTTACCCTCACTCATTGGAGGAAGAACGCGGAGGAGAAGGTACCCGGAGGCGCGGAGAAGAAGATCCGGGGAGGCCCGGAAAATCCGGTGGCCGGAGAGGCTCCGGGGAGGGTGAGGGGCGGCAGGCGGCGGCTGGGGAGAAGGAAAGGGCTGGGGGAGAAGTTCTGCTCGATATGAGCCCTTCCCCCCGAGTCCTGCCCTTTGAGATCGAATCCGCCAGGGCCGGATTATCCGGCCAACACTTGGGCCAGATTATCCGGCCTAAATTCTGGGATTCTGTTGTACACAGAACCAGGCCCGCGCGTCCCCAAACAACACCCCCACAAGGTGTACAAGGGACTTGTGTGCAAGAATAGATGGTTTAGGGGTAGGGAAGGCTTAGGATTAAGAAAGCCAAACTGAGATGGTACTAGACACTCAAAATTGCAAAATCCAAATCAAATAAAAGCCAAGATTGAGTGTGATTCCCATAAGAACATGAGAAAGCAAATAACATCCAAAAAGATCCAATTCTCCACAAGGGAGAGGGCGGTGGCCGAAGCCACCTTGTTGGAGTATATGGTGTGACACCGCGAAGATATATCTTGGGTTCACGACCAATACTTATCAATAAGCTCACATATCACAACATGATATTAAGAGAAATGATATAACTTGCTATTGGCATTATGGGGGGAGGGTTAGCCCAGTGAGTTAGGACCACACTCCCCCTATATCCATGCCCACACCTAGACCAAACAAGGATTGAGATGTACGAGTGAGTGCATGGGTAATCAATACAAACTCCCGGAATCAATGATATTTAGCTCATTCCTCAAAAAGCAGAATCTTGCTTCATCAAGTGGCTTTGTAAAGATATCCGCCAGTTGGTTCTTCGTGCTTACAAAAGATAGTTCAATATCGCCTCGAGCAACATGGTCACGAATAAAATGATTCTGAATCTCAATATGCTTTGTCCTTGTGTGCTGAACTGGATTGTACGCAATTTTGATAGCACTTTCATTATCACATAAAAGAGGCACTTTGTCACAATTGACACCGTATTCCTTTAAAGTTTGCCTCATCCACAATAATTGAGTACAAGCGCTAGCAGCAGCAACATATTCAGCTTCGGCGGTGGAGAGAGATATACAATTCTACATCTTGGAGGACCAACATACAAGAGATCTTCCCAAGAATTGACAAGCTCCAGAAGTGTTTTTCTGATCATCCTTATCACCAGCCCAATCTGAGTCAGTATAACCACATAAAGAGAAATTGGAGCCCTTGGGATACCAGAGACCAAAGTTGGGGGAATGAACCAAATATCGAAAGATCCTCTTGACTGCCACTATGTGGCTTTCTTTAGGAGCTGCTTGATACCTTGCACACACTCCCACACTCAACACAATATCGGGTCTAGATGCGCAGAGGTAAAGAACAGAGCTGATCATGGACCGGTATACCTTTTGGTCCACATCTTTACCGTGAGGGTTGAGTTCGAGATGACACTTAGTTTGCATCGGAGTAGCGACACCATTTAGATCCGTCATCTTGAATCTCTTGAGCATGTCTTGGATGTACTTTGCTTGATTAATAAAGGTTCCTTCTCTAAGTTGCTTGATCTCGAATCCAAGAAAGAACCGTAATTCCCCCATCATAGACATCTCAAACCTGTCAGTCATAAGCTTTGAAAATTCATCGTTAAAAGGTTTGTTAGTAGAACCAAAAATGATATCGTCTACATATAGTTGGCATACGAAGAGCTCCCCCTTAACCTTCTTAGTAAAAAGAGTGGGGTCGATTTGCCCAATTTTGAAGCCACGATCTAACAAAAGCTCTTTAAGGTGCTCATACCACGCACGTGGGGCTTGTTTAAGGCCATAGAGTGCCTTATCGAGTTTGTAGACATGGTTCGGGAAGTTAGGATCCTCAAACCCCGGGGGTTGCTTTACGTATACCAACTCATGTAGAGGACCGTTAAGGAAGGCACTCTTGACATCCATTTGCTGCAACTTAAAATTGTTATGAGCAGCATAAGCAAGAAGGATACGGATGGACTCAAGGCGAGCCACAGGAGCATAGGTCTCGCCAAAGTCGATGCCCTCAACTTGGGAGTAACCTTGTGCCACAAGTCTTGCCTTATTCCTCACAACAATGCCATTCTCATCTTGCTTGTTCTTGAAAATCCACTTGGTGCCGATAACATTGCAGCACTCTTTGGGTTTCTCCACTAGTTTCCAGACTTTGCTGCGCTCAAAATTATTCAGTTCTTCATGCATAGCAACAACCCAGTCTGGGTCTTCAAGAGCTTCAAATACCTTCTTAGGTTCCACCATGGAGATATGAGCTTGATGCTCACCAAAACTGGCTAATTCTCTTCTTGTAGACACCCTTCGTCGAAGATCACCAACAACCTTGTCGAGAGTGTGACCCCTCAACTCAAGGTTACGATCAGCTCGAGCCTTACGACGAAGTTCAATAAGTTTGTTGTCTCTTGGTGGAGGGGATTCATCACTTGAGTCTTCATTGGAAGCATTTTCTCCCCCTTGATCGGTAACTGGAACATCAGTAGCAGGTGATGGAGAAGCATGCCCTTGAGGTGGATCCGTAGCCGTAACAGGAGGCTGCAGAACTAGAGAGTCAGGGCTGGATAATCCGGCTGATGGAGAGGCCGGATAATCCGGCCTGGGAGTACTTGCAGCAGCTTCATTAGGAGGCCTGGGACTTGCTTGAACTGGTGAGGGGCCGGATAATCCGGGGCTAGCTGGAAAATCCGGCCTGGAGCTTGCGTTGAAATCTTCTCCAGCAGGAGCAACTGGGTCAGTTGTAGCGGGGTGGCCGGATAATCCGGTATCCACTAGAAAATCCGGCCTGGAGCTTTCTGGAGCAACTTGACCTTCAGCAGTTGATGGAGATGGTGTAGAAGTTGCCCCCGTGGCTGGAGCATGTTGCGAATGTGTAGATGAGGGCTCTATATGAGTAGAGCATTGTCCTTCCCGGTCCGCCACAAGGGGTTCCTCAATGGGGCGAAAGAATCCCACACCCATTCTTCTTATGGCATCTTGGGGTATTTCAACATCTGCATCACAAACACCAACTTGCTCCGCATGGGAACCATCATTTTCTTCGAATACCACACTACAAGATTCTACAACAGTTCCGGAGAGCTTATTGTAGACTCTATAAGTGTGGGATTTGGCACCATAACCAACAAAAATTCCCTCTAGAGCCTTAGACTCAAACTTAGATAAACGAACTCCTTTAATAAGAAAGAAACACTTACACCCGAATACCCGAAAGTATGAGATGTTTGGCTTGTTACCGGTAAGTATTTCATACGGAGCCTTGTCCAAAATTTTGCGGAGGTATAAGCGGTTGGATGAGTGACAAGCAGTAGAGATTGCTTCAGCCCAGAAATTATATGGAGATTTGAATTCGGCCAACATTGATCTTGCCATGTCCATTAGAGTTCGATTCTTCCTCTCGGCTACACCATTTTGTTGAGGGGTGTACGCAGCGGAATATTGATGTCTTATCCCCTCTTCACTTAGGAATTCATTTAAGGTGTAGTTCTTGAACTCCGAGCCGTTATCACTCCTTATAGCCAGAATGGGGACGTTGTGTTGACGTTGAACCTTGTTGGCGAAGTCGATGACAGTTTGTTGAGTTTCACTCTTCAACTTGAAGAAATAAACCCAAGTGTATCTTGAGTAATCATCAACAATCACTAGACAATACTTCTTCCCACCGAGGCTTGCATGAGATGGAGGTCCAAAAAGGTCCACATGAAGGAGCTCCAAAATCATTTTTGAAGAGATAATGGTTTTCCTCCGATGAGGAGAATCATGCATTTTCCCTTCAACACACGCCCTGCAAACACGATCTTTGGCAAAAGAGACATTTTCTTTTAGTCCAAGAATGTGGCCACCCTTGTGGAGACTTTGCAAAGTTCTCATATTGACGTGGGCTAGTCGGCGATGCCATAGCCAACCCGCGTCAGCCTTTTCGAAAAGACACATCGGACCTGTAGTGGTTTTCCCTGAAAAGTCCACCACATATAGGTCGTTTTCGACATATCCCACGAAAGCGAATTTTAGAGACTTGCTCCACAAGAGTACCACCAAATCAGCATCAATGTAAACTGCAAAGCCCATCTTACCAAGGGCACGGACTGAAAGTAAGTTATCCCCGAGGGTCTCAACAAGCATGACGTCCACGAGAGAGATATCGTGAGCCACCACAACTTTGCCAAGACCCAATACCTCAGATTTTGACTTGTCACCATAGGAGACGGTAATGTGATCAAGGTTTGGCCACATCTCCGTGATGATCTCCTTGCTTCCGGTCATATGACTCGTACAACCACTGTCGAGTACCCATTTAGAACCACCGGAAGCATAGCCCTGCAAGAAAATTACTTCTTGGTTTTAGGTACCCATTTTTCAATGGGTCCTCTCATGTTAGTAACAAGGGTCTTGGAACCCAAATAGACCAAGGAATGTAACAATCATCAGGCCCTACATAGCTAGCATAAACATCACCATAAGAATCACAATATAGTTCGAAGTTAGGATTGTTGATCCCTGCAAAACCATCATAGTTAATCTTGTCATTGGTAATGTTGCTAGTCTTCGATTGAGCAGACTTGTTCTTCTTCTTCTTCTTCTTCTTCTTCTTCTTCTTGTTTTTCTTGCTCTTTATCTTGGGTATGTAACCAAGACCTTCTTTACTGTTGTTTGTCCTTTGCCTGCTCAGTATCTCATCAATAACCCCTTTACCTTTGTGTTGAGAACTCCTTGCAAGATCTTCTTTTCCAAAGGATGAAGAGGAGGTACTTGGCACATCATACCGTTTCAATTGAGTTTGGAACTGGTCATGAGACTCATTTAGAGTAGAATGATCACTCTTCAATGCTTTGTGAGCACTTTCAAGATCATCAAACTTCTCCAAAAGTCTAGCATGAACAGCCCCAAAATCAATCTTTTCTTTCTTTAGTTTCTTTACCTTGGCAAGAGCATGGTCACGTTCTTTAATGAGATGAGCTACAGCTTCTTCTTGTGACTCCTATATGGATTTGAGTCTTTCTTCCAAAGAAACTCGAGTTTCCTCTTCCTCTTCCAAGGCATTCTTCAAAGAGGCTATCTCCAAGGCATCCTCTCTTTCAATTCTACCCTTCTCTTCAAGGAGATCTTCGGCTTGAGCAAGTTGACTCATAAGAGCATCAAAATGGAGTTTGTGATCACCTTGTAGGTTAGTGAAAAAGGTGACCAAGGCAATAACATCTTCTTTCATTTCAAGACTGTCATGATCATCCATATCCAAAATTATGTTAGTCTTGGGAAATAAGGAGTTAGAAGTTGATACCTCGGATCCTCTTGCCATTAGACAAGTTGCATTGTTGTTGATGGCGTTCTCGTTCGGCGAGTCGAAGAGAGAGGAGGGAGTCGATGTGGTGGCTATAGCAGCCACTTCGCGGGAACTATCATCATCCTCTTCATCTTCACTTGCGGAGGAGTATTCTTCTTGAGCTACAAGGACCATCTTGGGTTGCTTCTTGAAAGGGCCATTCTTCTTAGCAAATGGCTTCTTCTTCGGAGCTTTGGATTTCTCTTTGAGAATGAGCCTGCCACCATTGTCTTCTCTATTTTGATAAGGACACTCGGCTACAAAGTGCAGTCTATCTCCATAGTTGAAGCAAGTTCTCAATATTGGGCCACTTTCTCTTCTTCCATTTGATCCATTCTTGTGCTCAAGTTCAGACTTGGCTTTGGCAGGGTCCTTCCAAAAGTTTCTTGCATAGAATGCCATGTACTCGCCATGAGCACGTTTGACCTCATCGGGGCAGTCCATGGATACCCTCTCAAAAACTCCTTCATTGTCCTCTTGCTCAACAACATTGGCTTTGAGAGCCACATTGACACCCTTTTGCATTCCAATGGCCCGAGCACGGGCATCTTCAGCATTCTTTGCCGCCACTCTGAATGACGCCATTTCTCGCATGACTTCATTGGATTTCATTTGATGATAGTTGTGTCTACCTTGCAAGCTCTTCAAATCCGTCGGTTCGAAAGGCATTAAGGCACTCACATACTTTCTTTTTATCCATGCATCATCAATGTGAGTGGCCCCATGCTTCCGAAATGTTCTTGCGATGCCCTTGAGTCTTCTATACATGTCCTCATGGTTTTCACCATCCAACATGTAGAATCCCTCAGCTTCGTTACTAAGGGCATCATACCGGTTTCTTCTCATGCTTTCATTTCCAACAAAAAGGTCCGTAAGAGCATCCCACGCCTCTTTAGCTGTGTTGAGATGTTCAATGTGTGGCATGTCCTTGGGACCCACACCCAACTGTATCATGTGGAGAGCAGTGGCATTCAACTGGCTGTCCACAACTTCCCTTCTTGTTAGATTGGTTTGATCTCCAATATGAAGACCTTCTTCAATAATCCTCCACAATTCAATAGAGGAGCTGCAAACATGAGATTTCATTAGAAATTGCCATTGGTTAAAAGAAGATGCAGTGAGCTTGGGTGGATCACCCTTATTGTTTATATGAGGATGAGGGATAGGTGGGTCGGGGGAATATACGTGGCGAACCTCACTATATTCCTCCTTACCACTTCCCTTTTTGGAGGTGGAGCCATTTAGTTTTTCACTTTCCACATCATCGTCCTTGGATCCGGTGTTACCCTTTTCCTTGGATGATGGTGTGGGATCCTCAGAGGAGGATGGAGATGGGGTTATGGATGATGTAAGGCGAGCAATCATTTGATTCATCTCCTCCATCTTGGCCTCAAAGGATTTCAACAAGGTTGTTTCCAACGACTTGAGATCATCCATTGTGACCTTATCCACAGCCTCATTTCCATCATCCCTGGTACCCATACTACTCTTAGGCGGTTAAGCCCGAATTAAGAGCCGGGGCTCTGATACCAATTGAAATGGATCATATGGGCACCTAGAGAGGGGGTGAATAGGTGCTACACCAATTTTTAATTCTTTTTCAAAATTAGGCTTAGCACAAAGCTAAATTCTCTAGATAAACTAATGTGTGGAATTTCCCTATATGCAAACCTATCTACTAGCGAGTAAAGAGCGAGTGGAAGAGGAGCGATTGAACCGAAGTGAAGCACGCGGAGACACAGGATTTGTTTGACCACAGTTGCTTCCTTGTAAAGGGAAGTATGTCTGCGTTGGAGGGGTGGGCTGTACTAAGACCACCACGCCACAAAAGGCCTCACCCTGTTCTCCGATGGATCTCGCCACAACAGGCCTGCTCCACCTTCCACTATTGGTACCCTTTGAGGCGGGCACCGGCGCCTTTACACAACTAGCGGGGCAACAACTCCACAACAACTTGGAGGCTCCTGAAATGACAACAAGCTGCCACAAGAACAAAGTTGTCAAATACAATAACAAGATCTAGGTATTAACAAGAATACTAGATCAGAGATTTCTCCAAGGGAATGAAGAGGAGTTGAAGCGCTTGATTCTTGATGTTGATGATGAACTTCTCCTCCTTCAATTCCACCAAAGATCAAGACCTTCGGGTGGTTGAAGTGGGAGATCGAGATTTAGAGCTCTTGCACAAGGTCTGGTCAAATTCGAGTGAAATCAAGAGTTCTGGACGTTGGGGAAGAAGGGGTACTTATACCCCCTTCCAGAGACCAGCCGTTGCACACTTTGGGGGCCGGATTATCCGGCCCAAGTGAGGGCCGGATTATCCGGTCTGAGGAAACACCGCCCCAAACTCGGAATATCCGGCAGAAAATCCGCCCCCACACAGTGAGACGCGTCGAGCTTGTCCTTGATCAACTTCTGGGGGCCGGATTATCCGTCCCTATGCGAAGTCCGGATTATCTGGCCTGGGGAAGAAGAACCGCCCCAGTTCGGATTTTTTGGGAGAAAATCCGACTGGACACAGAGCGACGCGCCTTGGCTCCTTTTGCACGAAAACTGGGGGCCGGATTATCCAGCCCTTGCGAAACCCGGATTATCCGGCCCTTGGAGGGGCGGATTATCCGGCCCCCCCTCAAAACTTCCTGCACACTTAGCACACATGAAAAGTCTCCATAGTATTGTTATCTAACACGCAAAACAAAGGAATACATGAAATGTTCTTTCACATATGTACTTACAATGACAAGAGCTTACTCGTGACTAAAGTTGAGTAGCATGAGGTTCGGTCTTTGTAAGTAAGGGGCATGAGATTTCGATTTATAACTTGTCAAGCATATCCTCTTAGTTGTGTGACTTTAACCTTAATCACCTTCAAGATGCTTATGATAGGGGCAATGAGAGCTGAAAGCTATAAGTACCATAATTTTTGGAAGCTCTTTATGAGACTTGAATCCCTACTTCCTTCTATGAAGGCTTTCTTCCACCATTATATTGAGTCTCCACCTTCTACCTTTATGCACCTACTTTAAGAGCATAGTGGCCATTCTTAGTTCTATGTGCATTGTCCCAAGACTAGTTGATTGATGCATATGTTGATATTGCTTGTTTTAAACTATTTGTATCTAGTCACTCTTATGAACTTTGAAGGTGTCCTATGCATTTATATTTTCCACTCTATGAGGGACAAGCTGAATACTATTATGCTATGTTTTCTTTATGTGAAACAAACAAACGTCTTGCAAAGCATTGTTATTCATGAATCTTTTGTTTGTGCCTTTTCATGGTGCATCATAGTTTCTTTGTCTTATTGCTAGAACTTTGTCTTTCATGTTATGATTGAAGTACTTTGATCCCAGCTTTGAATGTTTTACAAATACTTTGATCAAGTCTTTGATGGTGCATGTCACCTCAAAAATCATTCTTTCTTTTTATCACTTACCTACACGAGGACGAGCAGGAGTTAAGCTTGGTGATGTTGATACATTGCAAATGTACCTATAATTTTTGATGTTCCATGCTTGGTTTTATCTACTTTCTTGTGTTTTGTCCACACTTTGGAGTACTTTTCATATGATTTCTTGGACTAACCTATTAACAAGAGCCACAGTGCAGCTGCCTGTTTTTTGTTGTTTTTGGTTCCAGGAAAGTCAGAAAATGAATATTCTCGGAATTGGACGGGACAAAAGCCAAAGTGCCTATTTTTCTAGAAGACATCTGAAGCCAGAATACGAGACGAAGAAGGGCTGGGGGCCGGCCACACCACCTAGCCACGCGGCAAGGCCTGGCCCGCGCCAGGGGGTGGTCTGGTCGACCCCAGCACCCCCTTGGCCTCTCCTTCCACCTATATATTGCCCTCGGGACCAAAACCCTAAGTACCCAATCAAAAATCCACGAAAGAGTCTGTAGCCACAACCATCTCCATCCCTAGATCTGGAGGGATCTGAACCTCTTCCCGTCACCCTGCCGGAGAGGGGAATTCACCCTGGAGGCCTTCTTCATCATCATGCAAGCCTCCGGTGTGATGCATGAGTAGTTCATCTCTGGACTACGGGTCCATGTAGTAGCTAGATGGTTGGTTCTCCTCCTTTGTGCTTTCATGTCTAGATCTTGTGAGCTCCGTTCATGATCAAGATCATCTATTTGTAATTCTGCATGTTGTGTTTGCGGGGATCCGATGGATATTGAGATGCTATTTCAGATTGATCATGTCTTTGTTATTTGTGATCTTGCATGCTTTCCGTTGTTGGTAGCTATCTTGGCCAAGTAGATGCTAGCAACTCCAAGAGTTAGTATTTATGCTCGATAGTGGGTTCATGCCTTTGGTAATCTGGGGAAGTGACAGAAATCTCTAAGGTACTAGATGTGCTGTTGCTACTAGGGAGAAAACAAAAATTCCTTTGTTCATAGAACAATCATATTGTTTACATTACACGCAATTCAGAAAGCAATAATCTGTTGCTTGCAACTTAATACTGGAGGGGGTTCGGATGATAACCTGAAGGTGGATTATTAGTCATAGATGCAGTTGGATGGCGGTCTATGTATAATGTTGTAATGCCCAATCAAGTTCCAAAGGAGTCAAGATGTTTAGTATATGCTTGTATGCTTTCTTGATGTTTGTCAATTGCCCCGCTGTAATTTGTTCACCCAGCATGTTATCTATCTTAAGGAGAGCCACCTCTAGTGAACTATGGATCCCGGTCCTTTCTTTTACATTCAATCTACAATCAAACTGTTTACTACTTTGTGTTTACTGTCTGCAAACTATTACTTCCTTCCATTCGATACGTTTAATCCTTTGTTTTTAGCAAAATCGGTGAGATTGACAACCTCATCGCAAGTTGGGGACAGAGTTTTGTGGTTGTGTTGTGCGGGTCTCCATGTTGCTACTAGCACCGGTAGTGCGCGCTTCCAAAGCTCAGCTAGCAACACCTTTGGGTGTTTCCTTGCTCCTACTGGATTGATAATCTTGGTTTCATAACTGAGGGAAACTTACTGCTTTGCTCATCATGCCTTCCTCTTGGGGTTCCCCAACGAGCTCGACATCAACACCGAGCCAACAACCCCTATACTTGTGGGTCATCATCTCCCTTGTCTCCCATTCCCATAAGTTCATCATAAACCTCGAGGCCGCCTATCTTCTTCATATCTCGCTACAAGATGTAGAAGTTGGCCGAAGTAAAGACACAGGCAAGAGAAACCTCAACCTCCTTGCCCTCAGATACCGCCACCGTTAAACTCTGGGAAAAGATACTGTCATCTTTCGCCTCGCTCTCACGGAGGCGAACTATGGCTTTCTCGTAATGCATAATCATGTCGACTAGGGTGATACCAAAATCCAGGTGAAGGTGAAGGCATGAGTTCAAACTCTCACTCCTTTGGTTGCTTTTATACCAAGAAAATATCCACCATCCAGGTATGCGGCGACCCAAATTCTCTCTTGTTTTACATCTTTTTAAGCCATTCCTGGGTTGATTTTGTCTGCTACTTGTGAACAAACGCGTCCTATCTTTCCTCAAAGACGGCTTTTGAAGTGACGTAGTCTATGAATGGCCAAAACTCCTAAAGTGACTCATGACCAAGATGCTTCTTCATGTTGTTCTCAATGTGACACATACATATATGGTGCCACACGTCTACAAGGACATTGTGGATAGCTTTTATCATCGCAATGTCGCTATTTGTGATAATGCCTTTCGGTTTATTCTGACACATTGCAGTCAGGAATGTCCGAAGCAGCAAAACGAATGTATCTTCCGTCCCGTTTGACACGATGGTGCATGCAAACACCGTAGTCTTCCGGTGATTGTTCAGGCCTATGAAAGGAATGAACGACATACCATACCGGTTCATATTGTAGGTGATGTCAAACACTACTACATCGCCGAAGTCCTAATAGTCCTGACGTGACTGATAATCACACCACAACATGGTCTAGCCATGACATGACTGTGATTGTCGTCAAAGCTTTTGACAACCCAGACTCCACGGGATAGATCACGCTTCACGCTGAGATGAGCCTTGCATTTGCATCGACTCTGGGGTTTCAGCCTACGGCTGTGTCCTTCCTGTGTTAAGAGTTTCTCCTGACATTTCCCTGTCCTAGAACAGAGATACCGCCTTAACCGTATTTCTCTCTTACGACCCTTCCCTCGCTTCAAAATTTCCTTTCGGATGCTGAAGCCATGCTCACTTTCATAGCTATTGTACCAGACGAAAGCCACCGGTTCGGAATCAAATTTCATGTCCAATATTTTCCAGTAGTTCTCCATTACGATTTTCTTATCTTCATTACTCACAACGTCCGAGTCTGCTTGCCCGTGATGTTCGTGCTCCCTGTGAGCACCAGATATCACCTATAGAGGTAAAGACAAATAAACCCTATAAGATGTCATTTCATTGGTAAAATTCATTGCTTGTACATGTAAAACTATCCACAAACCTCACTCTTGTTTTTCAAGCTCGATTCCTCCGGATACAGTGATTCAATGCCACATTCATCAAACGCAACTTCCATGTCTAAATACTCGTTATATTCATCCTCGTCATGGCCACCTGCTAGCACCTACACAACGAAAAACAGAGAATGTAAGTTGCTATTTCATTGATTCCTTTCATTGCTTGTCATTAAAAACATATTCAACATACTTGAGTCGTGTTATCCGAGTACGCTGACCCAAGATCGTTCAACCCCTTATTGTGACCACCAACGTGCCGTCCTTGGGAGGTACATCTTCATAGGTCCTAGATTTGAATCTCCTCTCTGAACTAGAATCATCGTTGCCCGTGTATCCGTTATCATTGTCGTGCCGAGTTGAGCTAGAGTTATCCATCTCTCTGAAACTACACACCAACATCACATAGTGAATCATCGAGAAATAATGAACCAGTGCAATCAACTTTCGCACGGTAAATAAATTTCTCAATAATATACATTAGATAATACGATTCCATATTAAGACACTTAATTCATTGAAATTTAGAAAAAGCTGTCTATTTTTTTCCGAAATGGGTATACCCGGCCTCTACATCGAGCGATGCATGCAGCCCCTTTATTAACTTATTAAAAAAATTGAAGTCTTACAAATCATGGATCACTAAGAGTGGCCACATGTATCAGCCACTTAAAGATAGACAGTATATGTGCTAAGTAATGATATATCAAATGGTAAGTCTAGAAACAGGTCGCCAGCTGCATAGGTCAAACAAATCCCGTGCCACCATTTCCAAACGGTTGCATCCAAACTCCGAGTCCGATCGCTACTCCACAGGCTGGAGTAATGACCACGTACGGATCCAATGTGAAGTACGAGGGATAACTTGCAAGAAAAAAGAATTTTTTGTTCTATTAAAAACAAAGTCATTCCGCACATTCCAGATAGGCCAAATCAATGCACATGCACCCACTCGGAGTTGTGCCTTTTCAGGATTGCTAACCCCGTGAAGCCAGTTCCCAAACAAGTTTTCTACGTTGGATGACGGTGCAATGTTAAACGCAATATGGACAATTCGCCACATAGTTTTGGCCAAAGGACATTGGAAAAAAGGTGTTCAATTGATTCATCATTACTACAGAAGCAACATTTGAAATTCCCTTTCC
Source organism: Avena eriantha (assembly GCA_910589775.1). Classification (NCBI taxonomy): domain Eukaryota; kingdom Viridiplantae; phylum Streptophyta; class Magnoliopsida; order Poales; family Poaceae; genus Avena; species Avena eriantha. The sequence goes on along the minus strand of OU342741.1, from coordinate 519,747,575 downwards.
AATTACCGTTTCTTAGATTGTCTTTTGTGAGAATGACTTTGCGAAATAGAAACCACATGAAAATTCTTATATTCAATGGTACTTTAAGCTTCCATATATATTTCTTTAGAAAAAGCGTATGTCCATTCATCAGATCCAGATACATTGATTTAACTGTGAACACCTTATTCCTAGTCACATTCCATAAGAAGACATCCTTTTGATTTGTTAAGTGAACATCCATTAATCTCTCTACTAAATGCAACCATCTAATCCATTTGTTACCACTAAGAACTCGTCGAAACTGGATACTTAGAGGGTTATTAGCTAAAACTTCGGCCACAGTGACCTCTTTATGTTGGACAATATTAAATAAAAACGGATATTGAGTGGCTAAAGGCTCTGTGCCTAACCATGTGTCTTCCCAGAATCTAGTTAATTCATCATTACCTATCTGAAAATGACCTCTGCCGAAGAAGTCCTTCTTAACCTTCATTAGACCTTTCCAGAAAGGGGAGTCAGAGTATTTTGTTTTAACCTATGAGAGACTCATAGAGTGTAAATACTTATTATATATTAACTCATGCCATACCCCCTCCCCATGAAGAATTTTATAAAGCCACTTGCTTAAGAGGCATCTATTTTTTATTTTCAGAACCTCAATTCTCATTCCTCCTAGGTCCTTGGGTCTACAAATCATTTCCCATTTTGTAAGTCTACTTACGTTTGTGATCATCGGTTTGCCAAAAAAAGCGAGATCTATAAAAATCTCTTACGAACCCCCTTTGGTATCTCAAAAAAGGAAATCATAAACATAGGAAGACTAGTAAGGACCGAGTTAATAAGAATTAACATGTCCCCATAAGACAACAATTTACCTAACCAGTTTGCTAGCTTTCGCTCAAACCTATCCTCAATTGAATTCCCCTCACTCTTTCTTAATTTGCTGTAGTGTATAGGGATCCCAAGATATCTAAAAGGGAATGATCCAATTTCACATCCGAAAAGATTACGATAATGATCTTCCTGTTCCTTAGCTTTTTCGAAACAGAATAATTCGCTCTTATGATAATTAATTTTAAGTCCTGACAGTTGCTCGAAAAAACTAAGAATCAATTTCATGTTCATTGATTTCTCGTGACCGTGTTCCGTAAAAATGATAGTATCGTCCGCATATTGTAGGATGGACACCCCCTCATCAACTAGACGTGGAATAAGGCCCCCTACCCGACCATCTGTCTTTGCCCTTGCAATTAAGATTGCCCATGCATCAACTACAATGTTAAATAAAACTGGTGACAGTGGATCCCCATGTCCAAGCCCCTTTTTGATTTGGAAATAATGTCTTGTGTCATCATTAACTTTTATTCCTACACTTCCTTTAGTGACGAAGTGTTCTATCCATTTGCACCATTTAGGATCAAAACCCTTCATACATAGTACTTGTTGCATAAAAGATCAACTGATCTTAGCATAAGCCTTTTCAAAATCTAATTTTAGAATTACCCATCTAATTTCTTACTATGTAATTCGTGAACAGTTTCATGTAGGACCAACACTCCTTCTAAGATGTGTCTTCCGGACATAAAAGCAGTCTGGGTTGGTTTAAGCACATTATGAGCAATAGTCGTGAGTCTATTTGTGCCAACCTTTGTGAACACTTTGAAACTCACATTCAAAAGGAAAATTTGACGGTACTGCTGAATTTGTGTTGCACTTTACTTTTTAGGTAGTAATATTATAGTGCCAAAGTTTAGATGGAATAAGGGCAACTCTCCTGATTGGAAACTTTCGAATAGAGCCATTAATTCATGTTTGATCACCTTCCAAAAAATTTGATAAAATTCTACAGGGAATTCGTCGGGTTTCGGCGCTTTGTTTTTCTCCATTTGCATTATTGCCTCATAAACCTCATTCTCTGTGAAATTGGCTGTGAGAATAGAATTTTCTTGTGAAGAAATCTGAGTAATATCATGATTTTCGGTCTCAACTAGAGATAGAAAATTCGGATCAGGAGGACCGAACAGGCTCTTATAAAAATTAGTGATATAATCCTTAATATTCTCATGTCCCGTAATTGTTCCTTCTTCTTGTTCCAGTTGGTAAATAAGCTTTCTCCTATGTTTTCCATTAGCTATAAGATGGAAGTATTTCGTATTATTCCCTCCTTGTTGTACATGTTTTACTTTCGCCCTCTGAGCCCATTTGGTCTCCTCTACACGTCTCAAATGAGCTAATTCCTCATTAGCCTCACGCATAGCTTTTCTTTCAGGGTCTGAGAGAGGCACTAATTCAGCTTTTAAATCGAGCTCTTCGATAATCTTTAATAGCCTATGTTTGTCCATTTTGTACTTCCAGCTAAGATTCGTTGCCCATCCTCTAAGGAACCGCCTAAGGTGTCTAATTTTAAGTTGCCATGTCTCCAAAGGGCTTCTACCCTGCACGTCAATACCCCACTCGAAAGTGATCATATCAATGAACCCATTTTATTTCAACCAAGATAACTCAATTTATTCCCAAGGTGCGCCTGAACACCTGAATCAAGTAAAAGCGGAGCATGATCCAATCCTGCTCTGGGCAAGGCCCGAACACTAACCAGAAGAAATTTTTGTTCCCATGTGATGCTGGCTAATACTCTATCCAACTTCTCATATATGGGCGTTTCTCTGTGATTCTCCCACGTGTACTGACGTCCAAATAAAGCTATTTCCCTCCAAATTAAGAGTCTCAATAATGGTATTAAACATGAATGACCATCTTGCATTAAAAAGCTCTCTATTATGAAGTAAAAAGGAACAAGATGGTTCTATGAGACAAATGCTAGACAACTTGGTACTGCCATACATGTCGGCGGACAGTTTGTATCCGCCAGATAGGCTGCCGGATAGCTTGGCACTGCCGGACATGTCAGCGGACAGTCCGTCTCCGCCGGACAGTCTAGAGGCGCAGGATCCATGGTGATCACAGGCGACTGTGCGGATCGGAGAAGAGGCGGGAGCTGGCGACGAACCAGAGACCGGACGACCTACCTAAGGTGAAGAAGCACGACGGCAGGGGTGGTGGAGAGGATGGCCGGCGTCGACGGTGGAAGGGGTGGACGATGACGGCGATGGAGAGGATGGTCGGCAACGGCCCGACGCTCAGCGACGGGGTGAACGGGCAGTGGTCTACACGAGGTGGGTGTGCCGGACGAGAATATACTTTTTTTCCTTAAGGTATGCCTATACGTGGGTATGCGTGTAGATATACGTCTTTTTGTTACGGGTTTGGATATGGGTGTGAAAGGGATTTTACGAGTTTTCGGGGGAGGGGTTGTACTGGAGCAATGTACTGAGACAGAATTACAAAATCCAGCTGTGTGGAATACAATGTCAGTGTCACTGCACACGTGCCCTGTACGAAACAAATAAAATTATGCTAAGTGAAATCAAAGAACGTGGTCTTTCTAAATCAATGGTGATTGCCTACGCCTAATCCATCGATCAGTTATAGACAGGCGTCGTCGTCGTCAGGGGTCAGCAGTACACGCGACGACGACAGCAGCGGCGCACGCATGCACGGTGGCGTTCTCAAAAAAGGACGCCCACGCCATGCACGGACACACGATGTGATGCGCGCGCGCGGCAGCCACGACCGGCGACTCCGCGCGCAACTGCCTACTTCTCCGCGGACAGCGACTCCACGAACCGGTTCAGGTCTCTGTTGACGAGCGCGTTGGACCTGACGGCGGTGTCCTTGGCAATGGTGTCCACCAGCGCACGCGGCACCAGGCACTTGCCCTCGGCGGCCAGGCGCTCCTGCACGCCGCCGCACACGAGCAGCTCGTGCATCTTCTCCTGTGCCATGGCGGGCACCTTCTCCTCCTGAAAAACAAAACAATGGCAGTTAACACAATTGGCACCGCATTGATCGAATGGTTAATTGGGATGGCGCGGTGTTGCGGTTGCCGTGTTGACCGGTAATAATTGGGTACCTCGACGGTTTGCAGGAGGGCGAGCATGCCGACCTGGGCCTGGAGGAGCTTCACGTGGCGGGCGGCCTCCTGCAGCATCTCGGCGGTGTTGAGCCTGTGGGCGCCGGGGATGAGCCGCGACAGCTCCGCCGTCTTCTCGCTGATCCGTCGGCGGCGCTCCCTGGCCGCGGCGCTCTGCGAGGACCCGTTGCCGCCGACGGCGGCGGCCTGCGTCCTCTTCGCGTCCGCCCCTCGCACGAACGGCGGATACGCCTGCGGCGGCGGAGGCGGCAGTGGCAGCACGAACTCGGTCAGGAACTCCGGGAGCGCCGGCGGCGCATGCTGGGCGCCGAGCGTGCCGTCGGCGGCCGTGAAGTCGAACCACGCGTCCTCCTCCTTGATGCCTCCGGCGCGTGGTTTCTTGGCGCAACGCTGCATGTCGTCGTCGGCGTCGGCGTCGTCGTGGAGGGGCATGTCGAGGAACAGGTCGAGGCCCGCATTGACGGCTGGGTCGAGCGGGTCGTAGACGAAGCCCAGGAGCGCGTCGCCGACGTCGGGGTGGACGTCCTGCAGGAAGCTCACGTCCTTGTCGTCGAGGCAGCACTTGAAGAGCGGGGGCGCGGCGGCTGTCGGGTGGAAGCTGAGCGCGGCCATGGACATAGGGGCGTGGTTGCTCGCTCGCTTTGCTGATGCTTCGCGCTGCTGGTGTCTCGGCGCAGAGCTCAACCGCCTTGGGACAGAGTCAAGGGGGAGGAGAACGAGGAGGAGGTGGAGGCGGCGGAGGCTGAACTTAGCTTTTGCTGGTCTGGTTGGGGTCGAGGCAAGCGCAGTAATTAGTGGTGGTCTTAACGATTGCTTCGCGCGGTAACCGTCCCGCGTAAAGTGGGACGCCGAGGCGGCGCCACGGCCCACTCGCCCCTCATTAACCGCCATGCCATTCTCTCCCGCGGTTATGGCATTTTCCTTTTTTTTTTTTCATTTTACTATACTAACACTCGCATTGCAGTTGCAGTGGCCTACTGAATGATGCAATAACTATAATTACATTACTGAATGTAGTAATATGCAGCCATTTCAGTACGGTATTATTGCTCAATATTGGATTGAACTCTGAAGCACCATTTTATTCCCAGTAATTACACCGTTGGATAACAATGCAACGGCGCATGTCGAGAATGAGGCACCTTGAATCTGATTCCGTGTTCTAATGTGAGCGAAGCTATTTTCGTCTAATTTTTTCCATTCTTTTTTCCCAGTATAATTATCGTCTTGGATTCCCCGAAGCGGTTACCCGTTACCGCCTCCAATCTGTGGCTGCGCAGTATTTTCACTCCTTTTTCTCCGCTTCGATTTTTCCAGTAATTCTTGTCTTGGATTCTCCTTGGCGGTTAAAACGCTCCTAAATCGTAGCTCCCATGGGCCCCACCTCTCCCTCATCTTGAGTAACTGCCAATTCAACCTCTCTATCTCGCTGCCACGTAGCCTACGTGGAAGCACGGCCCCCGCAACACGATCCAACAATTCTCTTGACATGAAGCAGGCAGTGCGGCAGCAGCACAGCAGCGCCCACACCGAAGCCACAGAGATGGGCTAGTGGATCCGGATGCAAGATATGGACTGTGCATATGGACCCGGGCCACACTGAGGCCTTTAATTTTTTTCTTCAAACCTTTGAAAAATTCAAATTTTAAGATTCGAAAAAATATATGCATGTAGATCATGATATACCCTGCGCGTGTGCCAAAAATCGCGTGAAAATACATTGTATTTTAGGCTCAGAAAAAAGATTTTTTTTAATATTTGGAGCATGAACAGTACACGCACGAAATGCATCAAAATGTATCTTTTTTCTGCGCCTGAAATATAAGGAATTCCAGACGTGCAGATATTTTTTTCATATTTTTCTGAAACTTTTTTAAAAAGACAAAAATCACCTAAGTGTGAAAATGGATGGCCGGGATAAGGGGCTGTGTGTAGCCCGGTCTCCAATAGGGGTATTCGCTCTGTATACGGGCTTCAAGCAAAAGAGGCCAGGACCCAAATAAAATTGTAGGTCACACCAGTCTTTAGTGTCAAAGTTGCACAAAACACGTGAACAAATTACTCGTTGCAACTAACCCCAATTGTTGGTATAATCTGCTGTACCTAGCCCAAACAGAGCCTAAATAGAGGTTATTGTACCTTAGAAACGTACCTAACATGTGGGAACCTTTTTATACCGTATATCACTTGTCTGGGCTAGTAATTTTATACTCCCTCCGTTCGGAAATATAAGACGTTTTAGCTTTGTGAATCAAATGTATCTAGACGTCTTTTAGTGTATAGGTTCGTAGAGATTTGGAGTGAACTTATACACTAGAAGGTGTTTAGATATATTCGTTTTACAAAGCTAGAATGTCTTATATTTCCGAACGGAGGGAGTATGTACCTGTAGCGCCTACGCGTACTAAAAAAAAAATTGACCGTGTACAGAAAAAATATCTTGATGTGGTTAACTATGTACACTACAATCCTAAAAAAAAAGTGAAATAAATTGTATTTTAGGCTCAACCAAAAAAGAAAATTTGGATAAATTTAAGAAGATTCAAAAGTAGAATTGTTCATGCTGCATCCTTGTAACTTTTTGTGAGGATAGACAGGTAGAATAAATCATTAGCTACGATATTTTTTGAATTTTTCAAATCTTTATATTTGAATTTTTGAAGTTTAAAAAACGAGCTCTATGGAGCTCATCTGCCAAATTGACGCTATTGTATTTTCTACGCTATGTTGTCCGTTTTTTAGTTTACATAAAATTGTGATATACGGTATAGAAGTACATGTCCACATGTTAGATACGTTGTTAAGGCACTATTTGGACTAGCTGCAACTGATTAGACAACAAACTAGGTTAAGTGCAATAACTGTTTTGTTTATGTGTTTTGTGCAACTTTGGCACCAAAGACCGGTAGTTTTGAGCTTGAGATATTCTATAAAAAAGTGTTAATCTTGAGTTTAGTCTTTTCACTTTCCGACGACACTTGAGAGTCTCAGTTAGCACATGCGGCCATTTACTTTGTTTTAGAGCAACCACATATATTTCCTTGATCGAAAATCAGGTTACACAACCGGGATAAAACAAATATCCTGAAAACTTTGCAGATAAAATCCTAGAAAACCAAGAAATACAAAATGACCTCTAGGATTTCTGCAACTACCGAAACCAGCGGCTACCGCCCAGCAATAGTGCCACCGAGGCACACGCTGGAAGAGACGCTGGGCCTTCACCATTGCCAGATCCAAAGAAGCACCATCGTCAACGAGACTTTTGAGTCGATGAATAGACATGTTGCACGCACCAAGGCACATGTCACCATGGCACGTCGACCGGGGACGTCCCCGTGCTTGTCTTGGACCAAGATCCATCGCCTCCCATCGATGAATTCAAAGAAAAACGGTCGATCCACCACCTCTGTGTTGGAGATATGCCCAAGAGACAATAATAAAGTGGTTATTATTATATCTTTGTGTTTATGATAAATGTTTACATCCCATGCTATAATTATATTAGTAGGAAACACTAATACTTTTGTGTTTTGTAAACGTAAAAGAGTCCCTAGTAAGCCTCTTGTTAAACTAGCTTGTTGATTAATAGATGAGCATGGTTTCCTGATTATGGACATTGGATGTTATTAATACCAAGATCATACCATTAGAAGAATAATGTGATAGACATACACACATAGTAAGCATAGCATAAGATCAAGTTATTAATTTCGTTTTGCTACAAGCTTTCAAATACATAGTAACCTAATCCTTCAACCATGAGATCGTGTTAATCACCATCACCGAATGAGTGCTTTGATAACATCAAATGCCGCTTCGTAACTGGGTGGTTATAAAGGTAGTATTAGGTATTCTGAAAGTATGTGTTGAAGCGCATGGATCAAGAATGGGATTTGTCCATCCAAGTGACGGATAGATATGCTCCGGGCCCTCTCGGTGGAATGTCATCCAATTAGCTTGCAAGCATGTGACTAGGTCACAAGGGATGTCATATCACGGTACGAGTAAAGAGTACTTATCGGTAACAAGGTTGAACTAGGTATGGAGATACCGATGATCAAACCTCGGATAAGTAGAGTGTCGCGTGACAAAGGGAATCAGTGTCGTATGTTAATGGTTCTTTAGATCACGAAGTCATTGTTGAATATGTGGGAGCCATTATGGATCTCCAGGTCCTACTATTGGTTATTGATCGAAGAAGTGTCTCGATCATGTCTGCATAGTTCGCGAACCGTAGGGTGACACACTTAAGGTTCGATGTTGTTGAAGTAGATATGGAATATGAGTTGGAGACTGAATGTTGTTCGGAGTCTCATATTGGATCCAGAACATCACGAGGAGATCCGAAATGGTCTGGAGAATAAGATTCATATAATGGAAGTCATTTTCTAGGGTTCAGAAAAGTTTTGGAGTTTTGTTTGGATCTTCTAGAAGGTTTAAGAATGTTCCAGAAGGTTCCAAAGGAGATAAACTTGAATCCCAAGTTTTTAGGGGATAAGACTTGGGGGGAAGGAAACTTCCCCCTCCCCCTATGCGCTGTCCCTAGGGAGTGGGGCCAAGGGGGAACCTAGGCCGCCCCCTCTATATAATGAGGGAGGAGTGGGTGCCTCCCCCTTTGCCCCTTCCACCCCAAACCCTAGTCGCCACTCTCCTCCTCCTTCCTCCTATTGCGGCTTAGGCGAATCCCTGCAGGTTTTCTCCTCCACCACCACCACCACGCCGTCGTGCTGTTGGGATTCCGAGGAGATCTACTACCTTCGTTGCCCACTGGAACGAGGAGAGGAAGGTCTACATCGACTCTGTATGTGTAACCGAGTGCGGAAGCGCTGCTGGAATGCTGCACCAGAAGGATCGTCTACGTGATCTTGAGATCGACACGTGATTGACTACATCAACCACGAGATCCAATCTCGATAAAGGCTTTGGATCTACAAGGGTTAGTTCTCATCTATCTTGTTGAACCTATCTCGTAGATTAGATCTTGGTTTTTCTATAGATTGGATCTTGGTTTTGTTCGTTCTTGAGGTAGAAATTTTTGTTTTCCCTGCTACGAACCCTATAGTGGTATCAGAGCTGTGTCTATGCGTAGATCTGTTGCATGAGTAGAACACAATGGTTTTGTGGGTGTTGATGTTTTTTTGTCGATGGCTTCACGTGTACTTTGCATCTTGCAGTATGGTCGGATGAAGTGGCTTGGTCTAACCTTACATGTCATCGCACATGAGACTTTCTCCACGCTTGACGTGCAACTTGCATTGCATAAGTGGCTTTGCGGGTGTCTGTCTCTCCCAGCATAGTTAAGATCCATTTTACAATTTGCATCTGACAACACTTGTATCAGTGTTGTGGTTCTTGTTCGTAGGTAAGATCGGTTCTTATTCGAAAGCCCCAATCCACGTAAAATATGCAAAGAAAATTAGAGGCATCTAACTTGTTTTGCAGGGGCATGTGATGTGTTATGGCCATGATATGATTGTGATTATATTTGATGAATGCAATGATCCTTATTGTAATATGGCAACCGGCAGGAGCCTAATGGTTGTCTTTAAATTTTTTAAGACATGCGTGTCTATTCATCATGTAATAGCTTTATTCCAAGTAGTGGTAATAGTTGTTGTTAGTGATGGAGAACCATAAAGCGGCGCCACTAACCTTGACGCCATGCTGGTGATGATGGAGATCATGTTCGTGCTTTGGAGATGGAGATCAAAGGCACAAGAAGAAAGGCCATATCATGTCACATATTATGAATTGCATGCGATGTTAATCCTTTTTACATCTTGTATTGCTTAGATCACGGTGGTAGCATTATAAGATGATCCCTCTCACCAAAATATCAAGTAATAAAGTGTTCGTCCTTAGTAGGCACCCGTTGCTAAGACTCGTCGTTTCGAAGCATCTCGTGATGATCGGGTGTTATAGATTCTACGTGTGCATACAACGGGTGTAAGCCATATTTTCACATGCAGATACTAAGGTTAACCTTAACGAGCCTAGCATGTACATACATGGTCTCAAAACACGGAATACTGATGTCTGCAAGTGCATAGATCGTTTGTAGCTAATTTCAAAGTACATATATCGATCCCACAGGGAGCCCAAAGGTAAGTGTTTATCGGTGAAGTCTCTGTCACACCCGTAGTTGTCACAGGTCTTCAAGTGAATTGACTGCAAGTGCTGAAATAAGAACTGGGTTTTGATTAAAGGAGATGTATTTAAATAGAACTAAAATGTAAACTTCAGAAATGTAAAGCATAAAAGTAAAGAACGACTTGATTGTTTGTTGTTTCCTGCAGATGGCAAAAGAAGGCATGGGGAGATTTAGTTCATGGTGATAGTGACTATGACAGGTGGACGAATGATAAATGTAATAATTATAATCTTATAAATATATGTGTAGATGAGCAACCCATAGTTAGTCGGAACTTCTCTTGGTAGATTTCATCCCAACTTCAATAATCCTACTAGCCCGTTACCAAAACCATGGTCGGGCACTAGATGATTAAGACCCTTCAGGTCGTTTAGCGATTAAGCTCCTTGGATCGAACTAATGCAATAAGCACGATGGTTCCTCGTTATCCTCGAGTCTACTAGTTTTCCATTGATATCCCCGTGTCACCCGAGGGTCGCCGGTCCACTATCGAACAAGATCTTATCTGTGTAGAACAAAGCATCATGTTGCCTGGGCCCTTAATTGGACAACAAGCATTAGACATCCCACAGATAGTCAAGCACACACAATATAGTAATTAGAATCAATCACAAACTAATGGAAAATATATGAAGACACATCACATCTCACCAATCCCCTACATCTCCCACGCCCAAGAGAATTACTCACACATGAGATAAGAACGGATCATTAATATAATCAAATAAAGGGAATTCGTCGTTGTATTACCGTGAAGATTCACAATAAGAATAGAAAAATATCCAACACAATTCAAGATGGGAAGAACAATCTCAAACCCTAGTCTTGCAAGGTGGAGATCCCTCTCTCTCAAATACGAGTAGTGGCTATGAGGGTGTATTGGTTAGGAGGTTGAAGATTCTGGAGCGAGATGAAGAACGTCTTCTTCTTCTTCTTCTTCTTTTTCTCCGGATCTCTTCTTTCTCCCTTCTAGATGGTATGGCGACTACTGTGTTGTGTTTTTGACCTTAGTCCCTTCACGGAAGTTGTCCCTTTTGACAAGACAAAGGTGGCGGCAACTATACGGTGGGAGCTATATGGCCAGAAAATATTGCCGCCGTGTAGTTGCTCGTTAAAGCCTCTGTGTGCTCCTCTCGAGTGCTTCCAAAGAGGGACTTGCTTGTTTTATCCAGAATATTGTGTTTCTCTAGTTAACACCTTCTGTTAACGTTCAGAACCTGAAACACACATTAAAAATCAAGTTTTCTTTGCTACCGAAGTATTAGCATTATGTAAAGCCAGAAAACGATCAAATCCTGGAGAAAACCATCAATAAAAGCCATAAAAATGTGTCGAATCTCACAGCTATCAACTCCCCCAAGCTTAGATGTTGCTCGCCCTCGAGTGACAAGGAAATAAGTAAGAACAGCGGATATTCGAGACTGAAAATAAAAGAACTTACAAGTTCGAATTGGCATCAAATTCTTTTCTTTACAATCCCTGCAATCTTAAATATGATCAGACAAGTATTCACAAGATTGCACTGAGTCCACTTCCTAACCACGTATATCTTGTTAGCAAATAAATCATATGCCCAAGCAAGTGTCAAAAGTTTAGCTAGGAAGGTGAGACAAATTTTTTGGGTGTCTCTCTTTATTGAGAGATGAAAACCTTCTGTTCTTGTTTGTTTAATCAATTAGGAGTACTCAAGTTGGCACCAAAATATTTAATTTAAGAACAACTCATCTACTCCCATGTCAAAATTTCAAGACTCTCAAAGCACCTTTTTCCTTTCTCTTGCCTTTCAAAAACTTTAGCTCTTTCATAGAGAAATCATGCCACTATTTTTATCATGTTTAATTGGGGCTATGTTGTGCACTTGTGACCATGCCAAAAAATAATTGTTGAGCAATAATGGGCCAGAGAAGTACTACAACTTCACTTGGTACGTGAAATCATGAGGAGACTAAAAATTTTACCCGTCATAGCATTGTTGCTACATACGCTTACATAACTCAATAGCCGAAATCAAATGGTTTCCCACATTTAGATCGTTCGTTGGCTAGCGGAGTTAATAGTTCCCCATGGAGCACGACAGAGTTGTAATGACACGTGTAAAGCAATATCTTACGGTAATTATTAGAAAAGGTAGTGGCATAATCTCTACTACTTCGAAGCATCCATTTTATCAAAAATTTCAATCAAGGGTACTATCAAGTCTATTTATATTAAGCTCAAATGGGATGGAGTAGTTCTAAAATTAGATTCTTTAGGCTAAATATGGACTCAAGTCATCTTTCAAATGCTTTTTCTTGTTGTAAAAATGTAGGAAGTATTTTTAACCAAGTTCATTGCTCATTGTTTCAAAGCTAAAAAGAAGACACTAGCAAAGGAATAGAATTTATAGGATAACAAGCTAAGTGGGGGAGTGACTCTAGTGCAAGCGAGTAAATAATTATAGGATCAATTTAAGGTTGCAAAGAGGGTGATGAGAAGAATGTGATACCTCCTCTTGCTTGCTTTGTTCTCGTATTTGAGTCGAACCCCCTCTATGTTTCCCTATTGCCAAGTCACCTGAAATTAAGCAATCTCCAAGAGAAACAAATAAATGAACTTGCAAATAAAGTTACAACTATTTTTATTGTATTTTCGATTTAGACATGCAAAGCTAAAAATAAACATGCATATTTGAAGAAATAAAAATAAATCAAAAGAATAAATAAAAATATGAATGCAAAGTTTGGAGGTTTTCAAACCTCCCCCAAGCTTAGTCTATTGCCAGGCTAAGTTGTTGCCGTCATTTGGCGGCTGGTGCAGGTACTGCTGGTAGTAGTCAGGGAAGTGGGTCATGAAGTGACTAAAGTTGTGAGTCAAAGTATTCACATCTTCATTCACTTCCTGATGAGTGTGGTCGATGTCCCCAACGCGCTGGTTGATCTACTGGAACTCCTGATAGGGGACGTAGTTGTACCCCTGTTGTGGCTGGTTGGGCCATGGGTCCCAAGCTCCCCCTTAATACTGTTGTTGTCCCTCCCAAGCAGGGTTGTGTCCCTGCTCTTCCTCCTACCCCTGCTCCTACTCCTCCTCATCCTGTTGTCCTCCTTCTTCTTCTTCCTCTTCATCGGGCTGGTGCTCGGCCATGATCTCCATCACTTGGTCCTTGGTGAGGATCCAAGTGTTCTTCTCCAAAATCGAGAAGGCTTGGGGGCAGGGAAACTGAACCTGCTCACCCTGTGCATCACCAAGATAACTGAATTGATATGGTCAGAGCCTCGGGTTAGCATGGTAAACACCAAGGAAGCCACAAGCAGTCAAATACTTGATGTCCATGAGTTTCGAGCTATCAACAGGTTCCATAATAGGTAGTATAATATTTAATGCATAGTCAAGGTGGGTTACCAATCCACCAATGCGAATATCACCTTTGGTCTTGTTGCTTTGGTGGAGAAAGTGCTAGATGACTAGAGCTACATGACTAGGGCTTTGCGGTGAAGTGCGGAAGAGATCCTTGGTGATCATTTCCATGTCCGCATTGGCCATGGAGCCTGTGTCATCTCTTCCCAGTAGTTTGTTGGATAGGAACAAAGCATAGTAGCGGATGGTTGGGTTCTGAATGGTGGACATCTTCTTCTGATAAAATTTCCTGCCACCATTAACAAAGATAACCTCCCAAGTCTCTCCACTTGTGACGCTATAGAGGTTAGTAACAGTGGGCTCCCTAGTACGAGAGAAGCTGAAGTCATTGCACAATTGTTCAAAATTTATTTCATATGGCTGCCGGTTCATGGTGAAGCTTATCGTGCACATATTACCTTTCTCCCTGTGGTTGTCGTAGAAGGAGGCAAGGAACTCATGGGTGAGCTTGGCGTAGGTGTCGTGGCTTGCGAAGCCAAGTACCGCCAGCCCCACCCAGTTGCACATGAGGTCAAAATCATCCTTCAACCCTGTCGTGGTGAGAAAGTTGTGGTCGGCTCAACGTGTGGGCAGCACCCTCCTCGATGAGACAATGTCCAACTTGGAGTTGCACGAGGCGCGGGACCCTGAGCTCGAGCCCTCACCCCGTTGGTGCTTGCTCGAACAAAAGTGGTTACCGATTTTGTTCATCCTGATGCAAGATCTGTTGATTCCCCCACTCAAATGAATGAAATCCGTGAAAAACCAAGAGTTCTAGGTAGATTTTGAGACGTTTGGAGAGAGAATATGAGAGAAATAATGAGGAGAGGAGGAAGACCTAGCCGCCCCAGTGCGATTTTATGGTCGCACCAAACTATACGGCCGGAACTATACGGGCGGGTGATGTTGTTCCGCCCGTATAGTTGTGGCGGCGCTGCCAACTGCGGTTTCTTTATGCAGAAAACAGCTATACTGACGCAACTATACCGCCGGATCACAATGATCCTATCGTATAGTTGGTCGTTAAACCATCTACCTCTCGATATAAATTTCTAAAACTAGCATCGATATCTATACGACCAGAACTATACGGCCAGAATTTTTATTCCCGCCATACAGTTGGTTGTTAAACTCTCAGTACCTTTGGGATAAATTTCTATGAAGGCATCGATATCTATACGACCGGAACTATATGGCCGGAATTTTTATTCCCGCTGTATAGTTGGTCGTTAAACTCTCGGTACCTTTCAGAGAATTTTGTACGAAGGAATCGATATCTATATGACCGGAGCTATACGGCTGGAATTTTTATTCCCGTCGTATAGTTGGTCGTTAAATTCTCTGTGCCTTCGAAGAAAATTTGTTGATGGCAAAGATATCTATATGACTAGAACTATACGGCCGGAATTTTTATTTCCGTCGTATAGTTGGTCGTTAAACCTTCTGTATACATAAAAAAAATTCCATTTCCTCGAGAATACCTTCTTATCCCAAAACTTAACGAAATACCTTATTTTTGATAGAAAATTGATAGTTGAAACTGTCGACCAACATTGGCATATTAAGAGCAATTGTTTTGCTTATGTAAATGAAAAACTCGAATTTTTATTCTTATTATTATTCTATACTCATTCCATCGATGTTTCTACTATATTTGACAACTGCATCTTCATGGGCGCGCTTCCGCAAGAATGTCTGTGAAAACATGGTAGGAATGCGATGAACTTTTTATTCTCTAATCTATATTATTGACGAGATGGGTTGACTCCCATTAAGAATTTTATTTAAGAGTGGTTTAGTAACTCAACCTCTTTTTTTCTAGAATTTTTACCTTGGGTTGCCCCTTATTGAAGGCACTTACCACATGAACTCGTTTTGCCGGTGGAATATATCTTTCTCCTACTTCTAGCTTCTTTGGAAAATACTAGATCATTTCAGCATCATAAACATTGAAAATTATCTTCCCTTCAGCACAATCAACTGATGCACCTGTAGTACTAAGGAAAGGTCTTCCAAGTATTATAGATAATCTTTCATTTTCAAGCATCTTAAGAATAATAAAATCAGTGGGAATAACATGCTCATCTATTCTAAGTAGAACATCCTCAGTCATACCAACGGGTTGTTTAGTGGACTTGTCAGCCATCTGTAAAGTGATAGTAGTAGGAGAATACTCCCCTAATGTTGGGGGGATACCCCCGGGTAGGGTCACGCCGGGGTATAAAGGCCGAGTTAGCCGAGGTTCGGAAGGCCAAAGCGGATGCTGGCCGGGTCACCTCAAGGCCGGCCGAATCACGGAGTGACCCGGACCAGGGGTGTTCGCCTAACTAAGTCTCAACCGACTTAAGCAGTAAGTCGGAAGTATATGTTTACTTGTATGCAGGAACAGGGGTGCCCGGATCAGCTGTGATCCGGGTCATGATTGGTTTCTAGGAGAAGGAAGGAATCTTGCTGGTCAAAAAGAGGGCCCGGTACGCACTGCATGAGCGAAGCAGACAAGAGCAGGACCACCGGGTCATGGCCGACAGGGGTGACGACGCCTATGTCGGCTGACGCGGGCGCCGCAGAGGCTCACGTAGCAAAAGCAGGTGTGACATGGGGGAAAAAGCACCCCGGTCGGCTTACCACTTTGGGAGGAGGCATATTCTTAGGAATATGCCTCCACGTATGCCCTAGGCAGAAACCGAGCCTCCGCTATAAAAGGGGGGCTGGGGCTTCTGTAGAAGGGGTTGGTCTTTCTACTATTCTGTTTTGGCTAGGGTTTCAGGTGTGATCTGTGGGTGAGAGTAAGAGAGCTCCTTCTTCCTCCTCTCACCGATACAGCTCAAGGAGCACTTGTAATCTTGGAAGGAAATCAATACAAACTTCTGTGTGGAGAATCACTCCACTATCCCTTCCTGGATTCCCCTAGCGTGTATTAGTCCCCACCTTTATCCTATCCATGGCATCTGTCGTGACACCACCACGACAGTTGGCGCCCACCGTGGGGCCATTGCGGCGCTAGCAGGGGTCAAGATCCAGACGGGAAACATCATCGGCACCGGCGAACGCATCGTCTCCGGGCTCGTTCAGCGCTTTGGAGCGTTGGACTTCGTCAGCGACAACGCTGGCTGCTTCGGCACGCACCCTCTTCCGCGCAATGGCCTCTTCGTCAGGCTCGGCGCGCACAAGGTCTACGTTGCTGTGACGTGTCAGGTGTTCATCCGCGTCACATCGTCGACGCGGGGGAGCCTCCCCTCACCGTGGTCCCCGGGACGCGTATCGCTCGCTCCCCGGACCATGCAGAGGTGATGATGACTGCGCCAGGTGCGAGGGCGAGCAAGGATCCGGCGCCAAATCCGGAGGTAACGCCTAAGGCACCGAAGAAAGGTAGAGGTCCTCCACTAGAGAGGCCAGAGAACGTGTTGAGGGAAGCAATGGATAGCTTGGGAAACCCTATAGTAGCAGCGGTAGATCCGGCTCGAGCGCAGGCCGAGCTGGAAGAAACTAGGCAGAAAATCCTAGAGGACGCAAAAAAGATAGCCGTGGCACAGCAGTCGTTGAATATGACGCTGCGCGAGTACGCAAAGGCGAACAAGGTTGACGCTGTAAAAGTGAAGGGGAGAAATCTCATGAGCGAGATGAATAAAGAGGGTGATACTGGAATTGAGGTATCAGAAAACTGTTTGTCCGTGGGGCTGCCGAGGTACAGTACCCCGGCAAAGAACCTCAGAGCAGTGGATGCAACAGCATCCGAGTTGGAGGGTCTAACAGGTGAAGCCCGGCAAAGACAACAAGATAGGGTTAACGAGCTGGTTCGGATTGCGAACAGGCAAAACGAGGAACTGCTCAGGGCTAACCCGGAGAGAGCTGGAGCCTCCAAGATCGTCCATTCGGCTGTGGGTAACCCAGAGAAATCCGCTGGAGCCGCATCGTCTCCTCATGGTGGTCCAAGGAGAGAAGAGGTGGTAACCTCGGCCAGACGGAACAAACAGATCGTCCCGTATGACCCGACGCGGGCAGGGAAAGGAAAAGAAGCGCAGAAAAATGATGATCGATGGAGTGTGAGCCGAGGTGAAGCTGGCCGAGGTAACCACGACCAAGGCAATGCCGGTCAAGGGAATGTTGTCAACGGCAATGCCGTACAGCGAAAATCGGCGGGAGTAGGACAACCGCAGCAGCGGAATATACCAAGGCAAGAGCAAAGTGCCGGCCGAGGTTTGCAACAGAAAGGCGCTCCAAGAGAGCAAGACAGGTATAATGATGGAGACTCGGAAATGGCAAACGCGGGATACCCAAGGACGGACTATCATGTGATAGGGTCAAGATTGGGGAGCAGGGATTTGATGCCGGATGATGCCAGGTTGAAACTAGATCGACTGTATAGGTCGGAACAAATCGAATGTCAAGGTCCACCGGGCCTAGCATGTTTTGGACCCCGGATCATGAAGGAGCCACCGGTACCGAACTTTCAGCTACCCAGGGGCACGAAGAAGTATGATGGCAGTACAAAGCCGGAGGATTGGCTGATAAATTATGCTACGGCTGTGAAAATTGCCACTAGCAACCTGAGATGGGCTGTATGATATGTACCCTAGATGTTGGAAGGCCCGGCAAGGGTATGGTTGATCAATTTGCCACCAGGAAGCATCAACTACTGGATAGATTTCGAGGAGATGTTCATCAGCAATTTTTCGAGTACGTATCAGAGGCCAAATAGGCCACAGACCCTAGCTATGTGCAAGCAAAGGAAAAATGAGACGGATCGGGAGTTTTTAACCCGGTGGTGCACTGTGAGAAATTCGTGTGAGGGCGTGATTGAATCACAAGCCATTGCATGGTTTGCACAAGGGTGCAGGTATGGAAGCAAGCTGTGGATGAAGTTGCAAAGGAAAATGCCAACTACATTGGCAGAGATGATCCGGATTGCAGATTTGTATGCTCTGGGTGATCCGACTCAACCTAGGCTCATATCAAACGAGTCAAACGATGAGTACTATCAGATAGATGGGGCCGGATCATCCCGAAGGAATGACTACAGAGGAAAAAGGAGAGATGATAGACCGGATCATCGGTATGGTTCGCACCAAGTTGCAGTTGTGAATCAAGATCAGCCCAGAGCAGGGGGCAGTCAACGCCAAAAAACTGGAGGGCAGTGGACTCCGAGAAATGATGGCAAGAAAACTTGGACACCAGAGCAAAAGAAGCAGTGGCAAGAAAGGAAAGACCGACCGAGGTATACTTATGAGTCGATGTTGGACCAGCCGTGTAAGTTTCATACACCAAATCCAAACGACCCAGCGGGTCATACGACGAGGCAATGTGAGTGGATGCGCAAGATCGAACAAGGTGGTTCGGGGAATGGTCAGGCACCCCGGAATGATCAGCCTCAGCAGGAGTTACCCCGGCAGCAACTGCTCTCCGGAGTGAACACGCAACAACTAATGTTGCCTCCCCCTCCGCCGAGGTATGATAACAATGAGAGAAGGGATGTAGTGCATCAGGTAGAAAATCAGCATCAGCCGGATCAGAGGTACCCTGGAAATGAGGGGAGAAACGAGTACAGGGAACATCATCAGAGCTACTATGTGTTCACCACTGAGGAAACTGACAGAAAAAGCTTACAGCGTAGGCATATGGAGGTGAATGTGGTGATGCCGGTAGTGACGAGGTTCATGCCTTGGTCGGACCAGGAAATCACCTGGAGCATCAGGGATCATCCCAAGCTCATGCCAAGCCCTGGTTCGTATGCGTTGGTGCTGGATCCGACGCTCATTGGACCTAGCATTAATGTAAGGTTCTCAAAGGTGTTGATCGACAATGGTAGTAGCATTAACATCATGTATGCAGACACCATGCATAAGTTGGGCATCTCGGAAAACATGCTACAGCCCACGAGGACAACTTTCCATGGTATTGTGCCCGGTATTTCTTACGAGCCAATAGGCAAAGTCCGGGTTGACGTGTTGTTCGGCACAAGAGACAACTGCCGAACTGAAAATCTAGAGTTCGAAATGGTGAACTTAGAAAGCGCGTATCATGCGTTACTCGGAAGGCCAGCGCTGAACAAGTTCATGGCAAGTTGTCATATTAGCTACTTGAAGATGAAGTTGCCCAGACCAAACGGGGTGATAACCATTGCAGGGGATTTCCGACGTTCGATGGAGTGTGCGTCGGCCGGGTCGAACTTAGCCGAGTCACTTGTGATTGCGCAGGAAAAAAGGAAAATTCAAGAAGTGGCAGCATTGGCTCAGTCCGCGCAGCAGTATATGCCGGCGCTAAGTAACCCGCATGGAAGTGTCTCTTTCTAGGCCACGAAAGATACCAAGAAGGTTCCTGTTGATGACATGTTCCTAGAGCGCACCGTAACAATTGGTGCCAGGTTAAATGATAAATAGGAAAGTGAGCTCGTCAGCTTCCTCCGTGAGAATCGGGACATTTTTGCTTGGTCCACACAAGACTTGCAAGGTGTTCCGAGGGAGTTGGCCGAGCACTCTTTGAATGTGAGACCCGGAGCTAAGCCGGTGAAGCAACCTCTCCGCCGCTTCGCCGAAGATAGGAGGAAAGTCATTGGGGATGAGATAGCTCGATTGCTAGCTGCAGGATTTATCATGGAGGTTCTTTACCCAGATTGGCTGTCTAATCTGGTGCTGGTGGAAAAGAAGAAGGATGACCCGAACATGGCAGTGGCTTGGCGCATGTGTATCGATTACACGAACCTGAACAAGGCATGTCCAAAAGATCCATTTCCGCTGCCAAGAATAGATCAGGTCATAGACTCAACTGCTGGGTGTGAACTGTTGTCATTCATTGATGCATATTCTGGTTTCCACCAGATACCTCTGGATCCGGATGATCAAATAAAGACTGCATTTATTACCCCGTAGGGGGCTTATTGCTATCGCACCATGCCGTTTGGTTTACGTAATGCAGGGGCAACGTACCGAAGATGTATGCAAAAATGTTTGCACGACCAAATAGGTCAAAATGTACAGGTGTACGTGGATGATGTGGTTATCAAGACCAAGGAAAGCAAAATGCTCCTTGACGATATCAGGCAAACGTTTGCAAACCTAAGGAGGTTCCGGATGAAACTTAACCCAGAAAAATGTACCTCGGTGTCCCGGCTGGGAAATTGCTCGGTTTTCTTGTTTCCAGCCGAGGTATCGAGGTTAACCCAACCAAAATCCGGGCCATCGAACGAATGGAACTGCCGAAGTGTCTTAACGATGTCTAGAAGTTCACAGGTTGCCTGGCCTCGTTAAGTCGGTTTGTATGTCGGTTGGGAGAAAAGGCGTTGCCTCTTTACCAACTCATGAAAAAGTCGAATAAGTTCGTTTGGACGCCACAGGCCGATGAAGCCTTTACCCACCTGAAGAAAATGTTAGCCACAGCACCAGTGCTAGCCTCACCACTATCGAAGGAGCCAATATTGCTCTATATAGCCGCAACCAACCGAGTTGTAAGTGCAGTGATAGTGGTGGAGCGCGACGAGGAAGGTAAGTCGGTGCAAAGGCCAGTATATTACTTGAGCGAGGTGTTGTCTGCCTCAAAGCAGAACTATCCACATTACCAAAAGGTGGCATATGGCGTGTACATGGCCGCCAAGAAACTGAAGCACTACTTTGAGGAGCATCCTATCCGAGTCATATGTGAGGGCCCCATATCCGAGATAATGAGTAACAAGGATGCGAGTGGCAGAATTGCAAAATGGGCAATTGAGCTAGCTCCTTATGTGCCACAATATGACAGAAGAGAGGCCATCAAATCTCAAGCTGTGGCGGACTTTTTTGTGGATTGGGACAAGGTACAATACGAACCGCCACTTCCAGATCCGAACTATTGGCGAATGCACTTTGACGGATCAGAAACCAAAACCGGGCTAGGTGCCGAAGTTGTACTCACATCGCCAAAGAAGGACCAGTTGAAATATGTGCTGCAGATCCATTTCACCGCATCAAACAATGTCGCTGAGTATGAAGCACTTGTGCATGGGCTTAAGGTAGCAAAGGAAATTGGGATACGTCGGATCATATGCTTTGGCGACTCGGATTTGGTGGTGCAGCAAGTGTCGGGAGTGTGGGACGCCCTTGATCCAAACATGGCACTGTACAGATTTCATGTGTAGAAGATATCTGGTTACTTTGAGGGATGCGAATTTCACCATGTACCCCGGGTAGAAAATGAGGCTGCCGACATGCTGTCGAAGCTCGGGTCAACCCGACAAGCAATTCCACCGGGTGTAGCATTAGAGCACCTCAGGAAACCATCCATCAGGCCATCCCCAGAATCCGAGTCAATCTATGTCCCGGAGGACACGGAATCCGGAGCTGTGCCCATGGACATTGACATGGGAAGTGGTGCGCGAACCCCGGGGACTGCCTCGGCAAACCCGGGGACTACTTCAGTAAACCTGGGGACTGCTCCGCAAGACCCGGGGACTGCTCAGCGTGATCCGGTTGAAGTTATGCCGGTGGATCAAATGGAGATTGATGAGGATGTATTCCCTCTGCGAACGATACCAGCTTGGGCATTACCTATATTTCAGTTCCTGAAGGACGGAACGTTACCCACTGAGGAAGTGCTGTCCAGGCAAACACAGAGGAGGGCAAAGGCTTACACGATCATCAATTCCGAACTATACAAAAGGAGTGTGACCAATGTCCTCCAGAGATGTGTTGACTCGGAAGAAGGGCTTGACATCCTCCGAGATATACATCAGGGGGAATGCAGGCATCATGCCTCATTCCGAGCCTTGGTAGCAAAAGCTTTCCGGCACGGATCCTACTGGCCAAACGCCTTAGAGCAAGCAGAAGATCTGGTGAGAAAATGGAATGGCTGTCAGAGGTACGCTACCAAGACACATATGCCAATGTCAGAACTCAAGACCATACCATTCACTTGGCCATTTGCCGTATGGTGCTTGGATATGGTTGGCCCGTTCAAACCAGCAAGGGGAAATTGACTCACATTCTGGTAATGGTGGACAAGTTTACGAAGTGGATTGAGGTAAAGCCTATAAGAAAATGTGATGGAGCTACGGCTGTAACGTTTCTCAAAGATATCATCTTGAGGTACGGTTATCCTCACAGTATCATAACTGACAATGGCACAAATTTTGCGGAAGGAGCATTTGCTCGTTTCTGCCAGGATAAGAGGATCCGGCTGGACGTAGCCTCGGTAGCCCACCCTGCATCGAACGGGCAAGTGGAAAGATCCAATGGATTAGTATTATCCGGGATAAAACCCCGGCTCATTGAGCCGCTACAAAGATCAGCGGGGTGCTGGATAGAAGAACTACCAGCGGTACTGTGGAGTTTAAGAACAACTCCGAATCGATCAACAGGCTATACGCCGTTCTTTCTGGTATATGGGGCAGAAGCTATATTACCAGCCGGCATAGAGCATGATTCGCCTAGGGTCACCCAATACATAGAAGCCGAAGTGCAGGAAGCCCGGCAAAATGATGTTGATCTGCTGGAAGAAGCGAGAGAACTGGCACTGTCCAGATCCGCCATATATCAGCAAAATCTCCGACGCTATCATAGCCGGAAAGTGTGCCCCCGGGTCTTTCGGGAAGGAGATTTGGTGCTCCGGTTGGTACAACGTACTACGGGCATGCATAAGTTATCCCTCCCATGGGAAGGGCCGTTCATCATGAGCAAAGCATTGCACAATGATTCTTACTATCTTATAGATGCAAAGCCACAGGAAAAGAACAAGGCGGATAGGTCCGGAGAGGAATCCAAGTGACCATGGAATATAGCTCTACTTCGTCCTTTCTACACTTAGCTAAGAAGTCTATGTATCCGAGTTATCTCATATGTCGGTATGTATGTCGGCAATGAGCTTATCAATGAAATGTTGGCACCTCGAGCAGTAACTCGGGGACTGCCTTAATAATGTTTGTTGTTTTTTGCGCGTCAGCTGGAATAAGTTATTCTACTTAACTCGGATTAGTAGTGTGCGAGCACCAAAAACCCAACTCTTCGACTTGCTGCTGTCCAACAAGAATTGGCTTCATGGCAAGCAAGAGAACAAGTTTGGAATTGCGTAGCACATGGAAAACGACTAAGGAGAAGAATTTATTCGACCCGACATTTGTTTTTCGAACTAACCCTGCATTTATTTTCAAGTTATTATGCAGTTTTATTTTGGTGCTAAGTCTAAATGTTTCCCAGTATTGTTAAGACAATTTTTGAAGCTCGGATTCGTAAGTCATAAAACCGAATCAAGGTAGACCCGAACCGAGCCAAGAGATTGAACGAACAAGAAAAAGAAACTCGGGGACTACGCCCAAGTTAATTCGGCATAAGAACTTAGTAGCAAAATATCACATGTGTTTGGAATACAACTCCATCCGGCATACCGGGGATCTGATAAATTTTTAAGTGTTTTAGCTCAAGGAGCAGCAGGAGGAGGAAGTTCGGCATCGTCCTCGTTGCCCTCAATATCAGAGGCATCATCTTCTCCTTCATCATCCGAGCCATCTTCACCGTGCTCAACCTCTTCGTCTCCAGCAGCTTCCAGGAAGCTCGGCCCCTCAACCCATTCATGAATGGGAGCGTATTCAATGAGGCTATAGGCACAAGCCTAGCGCCGAGCTACCCACTCCGGGTCATTGGTCCATCTAGATCCTGTGCGCAGACGTGTCAGGAGGTTGAGATCAATCTTCTCGTACCACATGAATATGTGGTGAAGGATGGTATCAGCTACGGCATGTCTAGCGGACTCTCTCCAGAGGTCAAGCTGAGTCTCGGTTTCCATTAACTTCTCAATAAGAAGTGAGGTGGTCTCCGGGGCTTCTTCGCTGGGCCAGAAAGTGTTAAAGATGCGAGCTACAGCGCCGAGGATGTCCTTGCTGTAATTCTTGATGAGCTCCACGCGAGATGATAAGCTGACCAACAGGTCCTCCAGGTCGTAAGGAATCCCTTCACTATCAGAAGTGACCGGAGTACCCCTTTGTCGGCGGAAGTTGGCAACTGCTGTGCTCGCGATAGGAGTGCCCTCTGGAAATTTGCCTGGAAACGAGACAAAGGAGAAAGGTCAAGAAAAGACATATGAAGTAACCCGGAGAAGTAGGTCGGAAAAGGGAAAGAAACTTACGTGATATATGACTGAGGATCCGGGTCAACTCCTTGGTGCAGTCATCACGTCTCTTCCGGAGCTGCTCAAGCTCAGCGTTCGCCGACCCAAGCTGGATGCCGGACCCCTTGAGAAGATCCTAGTCCTTGGCGATCTAGAGGTTGAGGCGCTCGTGCTCTTCTGTGAAATTCTGGCCAGCCTTTTGAAGTTCGGATTGGTGCTGGGCCTTCATCTTCTCCATCTCAGCCTTGAGCCTAGAAATCTCATCGTCCTTGGTCCGGAGGAGGGCGAGCTCGTCATCTTTATTCTTAAGCTCGGCTTGGTGCTGCCCTACTTGTTCGAGAAAATGCAGCATCATATCAGGCACGGGCACACTATCTTCAAGCGATGCTGAAATAGTGTGTTGGCCCAGCAGAGCCAAGGTATGAATGTTGGCCGAGCCAAGGAGAAAAGGGAATGGAAAGTACGGAAAAGTCGGACAGAAATGACTTACCCTGATCTGCTCCAGATTTTTGCGCATAATGATGTTCACAGCTTCCACCCCAGCTGCAGAAACCGAATGATGAGGTTAGTCCGGCAAAGGAAAATGAAGCAAAATGAAGAAGCGCTAAGGAAGAAATTTACCCCTCTTCTCGTATTCCGCAATAAGTGCAGCCTGCTTTGCGCGTAGCAGCTTGTGGGTATCCAGCAAGTGTTGAAATTCAGCACTCCGGCGATTGGTGGTCACCTAAAAAGGACAAACACAAGTTAGCTCGATGCATATTCGAAGTATACTAAAATCCGGGCCAAGTGGAACTTAACCCGGCTCTAGGTGTGTGCATATTCGAAGTGTACTAAAATCCGGGCCAACTGGAACTTAACCTGGCTCTAGATGTGTGCATATTTGAAGAGTACTAAAATCCGGGCCAAGTGGAACTTAACCCGGCTCTAGGTGTGTGCATATTCGAAGTGTACTAAAATCCAGGCCAAGTGGAACTTAACCCGGCTCTAGGTGTGTGCATATTCGAAGTGTACTAAAATTCGGGCCAAGTATAACTTAACCCGGCTCTAGGTGTGTGCATATTCGAAGTTCTCATGGAGCTACGTTAGTTTTCTAAAGAGCATCCGGCCGAGTAACGAGTTACTCCCCCGGAGGCTCGGGGACTAATGGTTACTATCTACAACTTGTAAAGGGGAAGCGACGTACCTCCATCATTCGCCCAGCGAGGTTAATTGCCTTTGCGGCTGTGTTCATCTGAGCGGAAAACTCGGCAGGGCCGAACTTCTCCGAAAGATCAGTGTCTTGAACCACCTCTGCCTTATTCCAATTCATGACGAATTCAATTAAGCTCGGAGGGTACCGTTCACCGCTGGGCATATGGGGCGCCACCAAGCCCTTCGCATGCGCTTCTTTCCTTTCGTTTAAGGCAAGGGCTGGGCTGGTGTGTAGAACCATTTGCTGTGTGTCAGTTGGCTCGGCAGGCGCGTCCTTCGCTGCTGGTGCTTTCTTGGGAAGCATTGACACGAGGGTACGCTGCCCGGCTTCGACGGATGGTGGCTTGGTAGTGTCCGGAGTCTTCTTTTCCTTGGCTTGCTGGAAAGAGGAAGCCGGCGCAGGGGTTTTTCCCTTAGGAGCGGCCGGAGTGGTTCCTCGCCGAGGTTGAGAAGACTCGGACGAGGCAGAGGAGCTAGGCGCTGATGCTCTTGGGGCTGGACTTGGTGGTGCTGCTGATGTTTTAGCAGCCGGAGTTGGTGCTGATGCCGGAGTTGGTGTTGGTACGGGTCTGGTTGTTGGTACTAGTGCTGGAGCCGAAGTTGCTTCAGTGGATGCTGGTTGCGGCGATGCCGAAGTGGTGGATGCCGTCACCTCGGCCGGGCCGGTCTCCCCCGCTCCAAGGTTACCCCCTCTTGCCGAGGTGGAGCAGAACCCGGAGCGGCCGCAGAACCCTCTGGCATAGGGCTCAGCGGACGGGACTCGTCATCGTGACGGGGAGAAGGGCTGGGTCGGAGAGGTGAAGAGATGCTCGATCCACTTTGAGGGACCTCCACCGGAGCCCTACAAAAGAGAACAATGTTAGAAGAGAAATCACAACGATGCAAGGGAGAGCAAGTTATAGAAGGCAAAACAACTTACGCATCCGAGGTTTGGGCCTCCTTGGGTTTCCGAGCCCTTCGTGCTGGGGCCTTGCCTGCTGGCTTGGAGGCAGTCTTGTCCCCGGACTTCTTTCGCCTTTTAGCGGGCTGAGAAGGTCCGGAGGATGAACTTGAAGTAGCCCCGCGCTTCTTCTACGGAGCCACCGGAACAGGTTCGCCCGTAGCGAGGGGAGGATCCTCCTGGATATGACCACCGGGGTGAGCTGATGGCGGAAAAGCAAAAGAAAGGGGGACAGCCTTCACAGGTTCAATCACCTTGACATTCGAGTCATCTTCATCATCGGGCCAATCTCTAATGGAAGAGGATTTACCCGTGGGTCGTTTCGTGGCGTCGGTCATTGGGAGGAACATCTCCTGGTCCGGCTCCTCCTCATCTGGGTTCTCCCGGTCTGGCGCCCACTTAAGGGTCGGATCGGTGCCGTCCTTGATGGTCTGCTGAAGAAATTGCTGAGGAAAGGAATGAACGAAAGAGTCAAAAATGCAACAATAACTGACATATAATTGGTCCGGAGTAAGTTCGCAACATGAAGCTTACCACAGGAGGAAGCCTATCGCGGCAGTAATGCTCCATTCCCCAAGTCCACTCGGAGGAGAAGTCCTTGTGGGTGGTGAAAAGAGCCTTAACCCGGCGATAGATCTCCGTGTTGTTTAGCTCGAAGGAAGAGGTCCGGTTGGGGTCGCGGCCGAAGCTCATGTGGCACACCTTGTGGGTGCGCTTCTGGAGGGGGGAAGTCCGGTTGCGCACGAAAGTGATCATGGCATCCTCGTTGCGCAGCCCGAGCTTCTTCAGCTCCGCGAACATCTTGTTGACTTGATTGGCTAGGGCAGTGGGCTTCTTGGGGATCTCGTCCCACAAATCCGGGTTAGGTGAACCCGGAGTATAGGGGAGCAACCGGATCAAGTCTTCAGTTCCCGTATTCCGTACATAGAAGAAGGTCCGGGCCCATCCTTTACAGGACTCTAACCCGATGACCCGGGGGAAAACAGAAAACCTCCGGGGTGGAATGGAAGCCGCTCCGAATTAAGTGAGCTGTTTGTCCTCCGGATCAGCATGGATGTTGGGGATGACATTGCGACGAAGGCCGAAGAACCGGATCCATAGCTCCTTCATGGGCCACAGTCCGGTGTAGCCTTCGATCGTAGAAGCAAAGGCAGAGAGAGAAGTGATGGCGTTGGCTGGAAGATGGTGCGGCTGGAGCTGGTATGTACTGAGCCAGTCCCGAAAAAAATCACTCACCGGCAACCCGAAGCCCCGTTGGAAGTGGGACAAAAAGACGACGAACTCACCCGGATTGGGTGAGGGGGCCAGTTCATTAGAAGGGAGACGAGCGGCGACGCCGGCGGGGATGTGCCTGGTTCGATAAAGCCAGTCAAGATTATCTTGACAGACCCATGACCCGGCCCACGCGCCGCAGTCCGCCGCTGCGGCGTCCTCCTCCATCTCCTGCTCAGCAACGATGAGTTCTTCTTCCGTCATCTGGTCCTCGAGGCCCTCGCTGGCGCTGGAGGCGGCGGGGGACATTGGCCGGGATTGACGAGGACCCGTGGCGAGAGATTTGCGTCGCGGTGGTGGCGACGCAGAGGTGCGACGGAGAAGCGCGGCAGTGACACTGCTATTTGGTATCACTGGCGGCGGCGCGGTCACGAGGAAGATGAAGAAAAAGGGCAACGGGCAGAGGGGCGCGGAAGGAGAAAGACCCTAAGGGAAGCACCCCTCCGCTATTTAACCACTCCCACCAGCGGTGAGCGGGATCGTATCCTGCGGACCCGCCACACGCAGTGGCCATGTATCACCTGTCCAGACCAATCAACGGGGAGCCACACGGAGGGCCACAGAGCGGAGAGAATCCTATGACGTGACACTATGATGCGAGAAACGAGGAGGCAGGCATGACGTGCCCGCGCACAGTGATAACTGACAATTACTGCGGCGGTTACTGTGCAGGCCCTTAAAATAAGACGACATAATGATTACCCTTCACGTGGGTTAGCGTACGAGAGAAGGAAATAAGACCCGGATGAAACTGTGGTAACCCGGCCGGCAAGTGAAAACTTGGAATGTGCGAAGGGAACGTAAATCCATATAATCCGAGGTAAAGAGGTAACTCGGCAATAACGACCGGAGCACAAAATTGGACCTGATGTGGCCTTAGCGGCCAAAGCAGCTAAGACCGCACCAGCTTCAGGGACTAATGTTGGGGGGATACCCCGGGTAGGGTCACGCCGGGGTATAAAGGCCGAGTTAGCCGAGGTTCGGCAAGGCCAAAGCGGATGCTGGCCGGGTCACCTCAAGGCCGGCCGAATCACGGAGTGACCCGGACCAGGGGTGTTCGCCTAACTAAGTCTCAACCGACTTAAGCAGTAAGTCGGAAGTATATGTTTACTTGTATGCAGGAATAGGGGTGCCCGGATCAGCTGTGATCCGGGTCATGTTTGGCTTCTAGGAGAAGGAAGGAATCTTGCTGGTCAAAAAGAGGGCCCGATACGCACTGCATGAGCGAAGCAGACAAGAGCAGGACCACCGGATCATGGCCAACAGGGGTGACGACGCCTATGTCGGCTGACGCGGGCGCCGTAGAGGCTTACGTAGCAAAAGCAAGTGTGACGCGGGGGAAAAAGCACCCCGGTCGGCTTACCACTTTGGGAGGAGGCATATTCTTAGGAATATGCCTCCACGTATGCCCTAGGCAGAAATCGAGCCTCCGCTATAAAAGGGGGGTTTGGGCTTCTATAGAAGGGGTTGGTCTTTCTACTATTCTGTTTTGGCTAGGGTTTCAGGTGTGATCTGTGGGTGAGAGTAAGAGAGCTCCTTCTTCCTCCTCTCACCGATACTGCTCAAGGAGCACTTGTAATCTTGGAAGGAAATCAATACAAACTTCTGTGTGGAGAATCACTCCACTATCCCTCCCTGGATTCCCCTAGCGTGTATTAGTCCCCACCTTTAGCCTATCCATGGCATCTGCCGTGACACCACCACGACACCTAATCCTAGCCTTTTATAGAGGGAGTAGGGCATTACACTAACTCTTGCCCCTAGATCACACAAGGCATTGTGAATATCAATTTTACCTATTGAGCATGAAATAGTTGGTATTCCGGGATCTCCAGACTTAGACAACAGCTTCCCATTAGCAGGATAACTGGTTACCAAGGCAACAGTTTCATTTATTTCTTTATTTCTACTAAGAATATCACGGAGGAATCTTGAATAGGTGGGAACTTTGATTGCATCCGCAAACGGAATTTCCAGACGAAGGTCACTAAGTGCCTTTGTAAAAGAAGTATAAATTACCTGATCCGGCGCTTTCTTTTTTCGATCTGGATAAGGAAGCTTTTTCTCACCTGACTTACTCTTGTATTTTACCTTTTGTGTGGGGTCAGGCTCTTTTGTTGCTTTCTTTTGTTGTTGCTTATTGCTTTTCCTCTTTTCTACTACAACAACTTCATCTTCCTTGCTTATCTCCTTTTCTTCTCTTCGATCAATCGTCTCTGAATCGGAGTCATAATGGTCATCCTGTGCATCATTTTGGTCCTCCTTGGTTTGATTTTGTGTTTCAGTTTCATCTTGAGGATCCACCAATGTATCATCTTCTTGGCTTACTTTGAGCAAGCCTTTTTCCTTTTGCTCTTTTTCAGCTTCATATTCCGGTGTTCCTAAGGGTCCTGTAACAACTGGACCTATTCTTGTGACAACATTAGTAGAGATAGGAATATCTTTATCATTGTGAAGAAAAATTTGATAATCGGATGCTATTTGTTCACACTGGGTTTCAATCATACTAAGATACTTGTGAAATAATTTTATTCCTTGGCCAACCTCATCATAGTTTTCTGTGAGTTTCGCCAAAACCTTTTTGTGTTTTTGAAAATGCTTATGCAAGTTATTATGAGATTTCACTTGTCGATGTTTTAATTCTTGAATTTTTTTTCTAGTTTCATCTTCTTTAGTTAAAACTTGTAACAAATCTACTTTGTTTTCCTTAAAAAGTTCAGAAGGAATACCTTTTTCTTCATTGTTTTGCATACCTCAGGCATAAGATCTGGAGTTATCCGAAGTATCCCTTTTTCTGGTTTAGTGCCAAAATCAGGATTATATAAAGAATCATTCTTAGCCCTAGTAGACATCAATTCCAAACATTCTTTAATAGTCAATGTATTTATTGATCCTCCTGTTGAGAAGTCAAGCAACTCTCTACATTGAGTATTAAGACCATGGTAAAATAAATGGCAAATAGTTAGTTTAGAATAGCCATGATTAGGAATACTATTGATCATTCTAAAGAATCTTTCCCAGGCTTGTGGGTAGTTTTCTCCCACGTTTTGACTAAAGTTGCCTATGATCTTTCTTAGTTTAGTTACCTTTTTAAAAGGATTATACCTATTTATGAATTTAACAATGCAGTTTTCCCAACATTTAATGTAATGGCGGGGGAGAGAATATAACCAGTCTAGAGCTTTACATTTCAAAGACCATCGATATAATTTAAAACGAGATAAGTCTCTTGGCAAACCTTTTGGTCCAAGCGATGTTATCACATCATCGAACTCTCTAATATATCTTCCTGGGTCTTCATCTTCCCTTCCACTGAAAGCTTTCTCCTGCAAAATTTTAATAATTCCACCATCAAATCGATATTCACTAAATCTAGGATTTGGGAATTCTATTTGCTGCTTGTGAAATTCAGAACTTGGAGCATTGTATTTCCTGAGAGTTTTCTCAGGTTTAATAGGAGTTGTCCGGTAAATAGACATGATTTCCATAATATCACTCAGGTTTTCAACTTCAACTTTATTTGATCTTAAAAGTTTTTCAATAAATTCTTTGTGCCTTTGAGCAGGTGCGCTGTAACACCCCAAAACTTCTAATCAAGATTATCAAGTTCTAATCACCCCAATTTAGGGTTAACAAAAACTTTTGTTAATAATTTAAATATGAATGCATGTTAATTTTGCATTAATGTGCGATTGTTTGAAAATGCCATGCTTGATTGCTACAAAGGATGTGAAATGGTTTAAAGGTGAATACTACATCACCTAGACCAATTACAAACAAAATCAAAAGAAAAAGAAATCAAATATGAATTAACTAACCAAATGGTCATTTTGACCAAAGTCAACAACTAGGCCACTTTGAGTGTTCCTAGAAGATAATTTCTAACAGAAACATTTCTACTTCTTTTCACCCCTTGCTAGACCAAGTAAAAATGTATCTAGGCCCACTTTACAAACTTACAAAAACATCTTGCAAATCAATTTAATGGACAGTTGAAAATTGAATCTAGTACATATGTTAAGATCCCACTTTTTCAAAAACCTACCAAATCAATTCTCCTTGACCTCTCCAAGCAAACATAGACTCTCAAGCTTAACTTAAGATCACTCAAAAAATTTGAATCAAAATTTCCACACTTTAATTCTTGCATCCATATCATCAAACACCATGCTTACACTAATTTAACCTTTGCCTAACTTTACTATTGTGCATAGTAATCCTCGACCATTTGGTCTCCACTTCACTCCCCTGTCTCCCCTGAGTCTAACCAAGCCCCAGACCGATCCCCCCTTCGCCGTTTGCACATAGTGGAGCGCCGCCCGATTGTGGTCATCGCCGGCTGACCACGGCCAGCTCACAGCAGACAACGCCGCCCCTAGCCATGATGTCCAGGAAGCACGCCGCACTCCACCGCCACCCCTTGTCCAGGCCAGGACCCGAGCCGAGCCCTAGACCACCCTAGATACGCCGCGCCCAGCCTCTCTGCGCCATGTCTAGAGTGCGCCAGCTTGCCACGCCCGACCAGCTCGCCCAGACCGTGCCTTGCCCTCACCGCGCACGTGCATCCCCGCCATGATCACAACACCCTAGCAGAGAACCCCATTTGCCGCCGCGCGACTCGCAGCTGCCGCATGCTGCCACAAACACCTCTGCACCCGCGCGGAGCACCGCACGCTCTCGACCGAACCACGCCGCCCCACGCCTCGCCATTACGCCTGTGAGAGCCGCCAGGGAACACCGCACCGTCCACCTACCTCAGCCACGCTGATAGCCGCCTGTAGCGACTCCACTGTCGAGCTCGCACCTGCACCGTTCGGCCCCCTCGCCGCACTATAAAAGGAGGCCACCCCCGCCTCCATTCTCCACACAACTCCACTCACCACTCCTCTCTGACCCTCTCCCACTTCTTCCCAGAGCAAGGCGAGCACCACCGCGCCGGAATTTGGCTGGAGCCCGCCGCTGCTGGAGGAGAAGGGCACCATCGATTCCGACCACCCTAAGCCCTACTGTGACCGCGCCTCGCCTCGCCTCGTCTACCACATCGATCGCCCATGTCGCCGACCCTAGCCACGCTAGGTCATTTTCCTCGCCGGAGCTGTTCGTCATCGACGATGAACCACAACCGTTGGATTAGAATTAGATCGTAGGGCTCTGGTTGGAAGATACCATTTTGGTAAAACTAAGTCACTGACTGGTGGACCCCATCTGTTAGCAGCACACTGCGCCGCGTAGTGTAGCTGGGCCGGCCTGTTTAGCTTTCCCGCTCAGGCCTGGAAATTCAAATAATTGTTTTTCCATTTTAGTTAAAACCCTATTCTATCCACATGTTCAAAAATTAATTTAGAGAGTTTCACTGAACCAAATTGCATGATTAAAATTTTGTTAGAAAGGTATTTAAAATATCTATCCAAGCCCGTTGGATTTAAATCATTTGGAGTTAGAGATAATTTTTAATAAAAATAACAAGACAGAGACTTCTGCAAATTCAAACATTTTTCAAAAATCAACCATAATAGCTTTTGAGTTTATTCCAACTCTCAAAAATCACATTTGATAATATCTATCTGAATATGTAAAAATATCTATGTTTGCATGCAGTGATAGTGGACTAGTACCAAAAGAATGCTATTAGGGCATTTCTAGTCACTTTAAATCTATTAAATGATAATCTTAAAACTAATAAAATGTGACCAACACTTTAAATCACATTGCCATGTATTAGAATATGTGGTGATGACATGTGTCCACATGATCCAATATTTTAAGTTGGAGAATATTAAATCTTAATTAATTTTAATGAGTAGAAATTACTTTTCTAAAATAAAATGAATAAAACTAGTTCTTTAATTCATGTGATGATTGTGATGATGCTAGATCATCAAGTGTGAGACTTAGTGTGCTAAATAGCATTAGTTAAGTATTGTTTGGTGATTGTGTACCCCTAATTAATTTATAGACAATAGTACCGACCCAAGCTACGAGGAGCAGGAGTTCTACCCCGAAGAAGAGGAGGAAAACTTCAATAACTGCACCAATCAAGGCAAGCTAACACTTGCAAGTTTCTTAACCATGCAAGCTATTATTGGCAAGCTAACACTTGCAAGTATTATACCTATGCAAGCCATCACTAACTGCAAGATAATCTAAGCAAGATGCATTAGGCATGCTTTGGTTATATACCTTTGATTATACCAATCCCAAGTTTGACTTTCAAGCTTTACTCTTTTTTTACCAAAGTTCTTTACTTTTAGTTAGTGCTTTGTGAGCTTTGGAGATGTAGTATAGATAGCATAAAGGGTATAAAACTAGGCCTATACTAGATGTCATTAGTGAACACTCTTAACCTTAGTGGCTACTGCTAAGTATAAAAGTTGATCACTTTAGATGGGAATACTTGGTGAAAATAATTATGAAAACCTTGGAATGAGGAGTCATTCTATTGAAATGTTTTGACATGTGTTGAGAAACACAAATGGATTTGATGATGAAAATGTTGAGGCATGAGCCTTAGCCCTTTATAAAAATTGATGGTTGGGTTTGGATGCGATACCATTCCAATTTTACCGTACAACCACAATACCTGAATTAGGTAGCGCTTAGTCGGAAGTTTATATGCCTTAGTATGGGTTCCCTCGCGGGAGAGGTTTGAGCTAAGGCTACCTCTTGATGATGTCCACCTATGTAGTGCCCAGGATGGTAGATGGCCATGGCTGGGAGGCCAAGCTCATAGGGGAGGTGCCTATACTAGAGTGTGTAATTGAAAGGTTATGATTGATTATGCACATACTAAGTATGATTGATTCAGGGTTATCCCTAATGGATGTATCGAAATTTGTGGTGAAAGTGTACCACCTCTACAGAGTGTCAAACTATTCGAATAGCCGCATCCGCGGTCATGGACAATTGGAGTGGCCATACTGTTCCGTCATCAGATGTTTTCACTTGTGAAATGAATTATGACTTTGACTTGAACACAACAGGGTTGTGAAGATGAAAGCTAGTTTCCCACTTAAGTGATTTAGAACATTAAATTAGTTTTCTTTACTTCTAAACTTAGTTTAGATAAATCTTGCTTTTTTGGCAAATAAACCTAGAGCTTAAGTTTCCTACTAGAACTACCTTACTTGTTAGTGATAGTTTGCGAGTACTTAAAGAGTACTCATGGCTTTGTCCCTGGCTATTCCCGTGGCCAGACTATGAGGAGGACTATCAGGAAGATGGACAGCAGGACGACTAGGACAACTAGGATCATCTCCCATCGTCAGCATTGCCTGTGACACTGAAGATGGAGCCCACTACTATGCTTTATTATTCTGCTGCTTGATTGTATTAAGACTGGATCATGAGATCCTCTATTTGTGTAAAACCTTATTATGGTTTGTAATGGATGATGTACTATGATATCCAATCTGTTATGTCTTGCAAAAATGGTAATCCTGGGATTGCGAGGTATGGCATAACAGGCATCTGGGATTAAAAATCCGGGTGTTGACAAGTTGGTAACAGAGCCATCCTGACCATAGGACACCCTAGTTAGAATGGACGTCCGAACAAACATTTAGTTTCAAAACAAAAGAAGTGAGTATTTATGAAAACCCATTCCCATCTTATCCTTGAGATTCTTTAAAAAACATTATGTTCCTCAAAACTTCTTGCAATTCTACATAAAATTTGACACACTTGATCACCTCACTAACTTACTCATCCTAAATTCTTATAGATGGAAGTCTAGTATTGCAAGTTCTACCAATTGGGCAACGGAGGCCAACTGATCTTTGAGAGGGATCTTGATGCACTGTCAGAGTACCTCGAGCGCCCGCATCCGGAATTCTTCGGTGCACAACTCAAGGATGACCCAGGAGGAGATCTACAATGGCTAATAGTTGCAGATCTCAGAGGCAAGATGGAAGCACCCCTTTCTTAGAAGATTCAATTCACCCTGTAGGAGAACAACTGGCTTGATGGATTAGCCAGGGCCATGCATGAAGCTCTTACCCGTCTATGCGGACAAAACATCAACTTGATCTAGGGAACTCGCTTTGCTCACTTCGCAAGGTGTGATTCTATGGGAATGCCATTGGAGATGCCAAGTCACCCAAAGATGAAGCGCCAGGTGGAAAACCTTGACTTCCTGTTGTATGATAGGAAGAAGGAATTGGATAATGCTCGAGCCTACGCCAACCACAACCTTTCCATTGCTGTCAAGAAGGACCAGACTCTCGCCATGCTCGTCAAGGATCGCCAATCAATTCGTCGTCAATGCAAGAAGAAGGATCGCACCATCGATCGTCTTCGCAAGAAGGTGGCCGCTCTCGAGAAGACCGTCCGTGAGCAGGAGATCTAGCTTGAAGCAAAAGAGGAGGAGGAAGGTGAAGATATCCAGGGAGATCTTTACTCTTACCTCAGTGATGACAACGACTACCTGGAGGATGATTCCATGGAGGTCCACACTGATGATGATGACTCCTACTTCATCGATGATGACTAGATGCACTTGATCACTACCATAGGAATGAGTTGTACCAGTCCCACTGTATCGTAGTTGCACAGAATGGTTCTTAAAACCATCTGTTTTCCAGTTGTGTTGTGGTGTGTGTTGTATTGTGTGCTTGAATGAATGAATGAATGAGAAGAAGTGTTAGTTTGCAAAACCTGAGTCAAACTCAAAGTTTAAAGCTTTTTGAAAACAAAACCCATGAACCTTAGAAATTTCCCTCTTATCTCATTATCTGTCTCAATCTTCAGATGACTCATGGAAACCCCGGAGGAAGTAGCTCATCGCAGGACCCGATGCTGCAGATTCTTCAGATGCTAGTTTCTGACCGTGAAGCTAGTAGAGCCGAACGCCAAGCCAACCTAGCCACTCTGCAACAGATAGCTCAGATGGCCCACAATAATCAAGGTCATGGAAACCAAGATCACCATGGATCCAAGCTTAAGAACTTTCAGAATACCAATCCCCTATCTTTAGTAAGTCTAAAGACCATTTAGATGCTGATGATTGGCTACAAACCATGGAGAACAATCTGGAAGTAGTAGGAGTTGACACCAACGAGAAGGTACTGTTTGCCACCCATTATCTGGCAGGAGATGCAATAGCCTGGTGGAATAGCACCTGTACTATGAACAACGGTCAGGTGATGACTTGGGAAGCATTCAAGATCAAGTTCAGCCGCACCCATGTGCCGCAAAGTTTAGTCACCCAGATGAGAGATGAGTTCAGAGAACTGAAGCAACAAAAGATGACGGTAGTTGAGTACCATGAAAAATTTCTGTCCTTAGCTAGATATGCCCGTGATGAGATCAACACCGAAGTCAGGAAGAAGGAAAGGTTCCTGAATGGATTGCATGATGAGATGCAGACGGTGTTAGTAAACATCCATTTTGCAGATCTACAAGAGCTAGTGGATTCCGCCATTCAGATGGAAGGAAAAATCAACCAAGCCAATGACAACCGCAAGCGCAAAATGATGCACCAGAGTGGATCCAACCATACCCAGAAGTATCGCCCCAACCCGTCTGCAGGATATGCCCCAAGAAACAACAGAACCTCGATGTCCCGTCCAAGCTACCCCAATCGTAGTGGAGGAAACTTGAAGTCTAGAGGAAACCGCAACAATAACCCCAGCAACTCCAACAACTTCAACCGTGCACCGTCCAAGTCCAACAACAACAACAACAACAACAACAACAACAACAACAACAACAACACTGCCCCAAGGACTAGAAGAAATTTTGTGCCTGTTGCAGCCAAAAACAAGTCCTAGATTACTTGCTTTGAATGTCGAGTCCAGGGTCACTACCCCAACGAGTGTCCCAAGAAGCTTGCAGCAGCCACCAATGTGAATGCCCCAGCTCAGCAGCAATGCCATGTTCAGCCTGGAAGGAGATTTGCCCCAGGGAATTCGCTCAACCGCAACGGCCATCTGTTTCAGATGAATGCTGAAGAAGCTCAGGAAGCGCTAGATGTCATGCTGGGTATGTTTTCTGTTAACTCAGTATTAGCAAGAGTGTTGTTTGATTCTGGAGCATCGCACTCATTTGTTACAGAAGAATTTGCATGCACTAGTAAGATTCAACCAACCAAATTGAACCATGTTATGATAGTTCAAATACCTGGTTCAACCACCAAAGCTAGAAAAAATTGCAAGGCTGTACCTATCAGAATCCATGGGATAGATTTTTATGCCAATCTAATAGAACTTGGGACCAAAAGTTTGGAAGTAGTACTAGGAATGGATTGGATGTCGAAACATAAAGGATTGATCGACTGTGCCAAGAAGGCCATAACCATGACCAGTAGCTCTGGAGTATCAGTAGAGCATGTATCTAAAACCTTGCCCCGTCAATTCAAGTGCAACAAGAGTGTAGCCCAACCAACCCTAGACCAACTCAGAGTAGTCTGTGAATACCCCGACGTATGAATTTCCCGGTATGCCCCCGGATGGGGATATCGAGTTCATCATTGAACTAATTCCTGGAACTGGACCCATAGCTCAGAGACCTTATAATATGAACCCATCAGAATTAGTGGAGCTGAAGAAGCAACTTGATGCTATGCTGGCGAAAAGGTTTGATTCAACCAAGTGCATCGCCATGGAGATCGCCTGTTTTGTTTGTGGATAAGAAAGATGGAGGTAATTGTTAGTGCACGGATTACCGGAAGCTGAATGATGTCACCATCAAGAACAAGTACCCACTGCCAAAGATTGAGGATCTGTTTGACCAATTGACTGGTGCCAGAGCGTTCTCTAAGATTGATCTTAGGACTGGTTATCATCAACTCCAGATTCGTGCAACGAATATTCCAAAGACCGCCTTTACCACCAGATATGGATTGTATGAGTATACGGTCATGTCTTTTGGATTAACCAATGCCCCTGCTTATTTCATGAATCTCATGAATAAGATTTTTATGAACTTCCTAGATAAGTTTGGCGTTGTTTTTATCGACGATATTATAATCTATTCCAAGTCATAAGAAGACCATGAGCTACACCTAAGAACCATCCTTGAAACCCTTAGAGAGCACCAATTGTATGCAAAGTTTAGCAAATGTGAGTTCTGGTTGAAGGAAGTAGGATTCCTAGGACATATTGTGTC
The DNA here is from genome assembly GCA_910589775.1 of Avena eriantha. Classification (NCBI taxonomy): domain Eukaryota; kingdom Viridiplantae; phylum Streptophyta; class Magnoliopsida; order Poales; family Poaceae; genus Avena; species Avena eriantha. Next base: position 519,708,503 of record OU342741.1, on the reverse strand, counting down.
GGCAGGAGGAGTCGTTGTTGATCCCGCCAAGATCAAAGATGTTGAAGCATGGAAAGCCCCAACCACTCAAACCCAAGTCTGTGCATTTCTCGGATTAGCGGGATATTACCGCAAGTTTGTTGAAGGATTTTGAGCATCGCAAGACCGATGACCCAATTGTTGAAGAAAGATAAGAAGTTTGAATGGACGGATAAATGTGAAGCAAGTTTTCAAGATCTCAAGAAGAGATTGATTTCAGCCCCAATCTTGATTATGCCAGATATCAAGACACCTTTTTATGTGTATTGTGATGCATCCAAGATTGGTCTCGGATGTGTGTTGATGTAAGAAGGCAAAGTCATAGCATATCTATTCTGACAACTGAAGCAGCATGAGCAAAACTATCCTACCCATGACCTTGAAGTAGCAGCCGTAGTTTTAGCCTTGAAGACATGGCGTCATTACCTTATGGGTAACCCCTGTGAGATTTATTCGGATCACAAGAGCCTGAAGTATATTTTCATGCAGAAGGAGCTAAATATGAGGCAAAGGAGATGGATAGAGTTAATCAAGGATTATGACCTTGACATTCACTATCACCTTGGCAAAGCCAATGTGGTAGCGGATGCTCTTAGCAGATTGCCGTGTAGATTAAACACCATGATCAAAGAAGCCCAGCCAAGTTTGCATGAAGAGTTGTAGCAGTTTAGAACGGAGCTAGTTAGCAAAGTATTTTTAGCTAGCATTGAACTTCAACCCACTTTGATCAGTTAGATCAAGGAAGCCCAGAAGGGACATGCAAGTATCGACGAAATCAAGCGTCGTCTCTGTAGACGGAAGGTACCCAAATTCACTGAAGATGAAGGAGTTTTGTGGTACAAAGTACGTATCTGTGTGCCAATAGATTCTGAGTTGAAGCAAGTTATCATGCAGGAAGCTCATGATACTATTTATTCTATCCACCCCGAAGGAACGAAGATGTATCGGGATTTGAAGGAGGAATTTTGGTGGAACAAGATGAAGAGAGAAATCGGAAGCTACATAGCTAAGTGTGATATCTGTCAGAGAGTCAAAGCGGAACATCAGAGACCCACAGGACTTTTGTAACCATTGCAGATTCTGAAATTGAAATGGGATTCTGTCGGACTGGACTTTATCACCAGTTTGCCTACATCTAGTAGGGGAAATGACTCTATCTGGGTCATAGTTGATAGACTATCCAAGGTAGCCCATTTTATACCTGTCAAGACTACCTACCAGAGTTCCAAGCTAGCAGAGTTGTACATTGCTAGAATCTTCAGTTTGCACGGAACCCCCAAGCCCATAGTTTCGGATGGAGGAACCCAGTTTACCTCAAGATTTTGGCAGAAAGTCCAAGAAGGATTAGGAACCAAGTTGAATTTCAGCACAGCGTATCACCCGCAGACCGATGGACAGACTGAAAGAGTCAATCAAATCTTAGAAGATATGTTGAGAGCTTGTGTTTTGGAATATGGATAAAAATGGGAAGATTGTCTGTCTTTCATAGAATTCTCATACAAGAACAGTTATCAAGCCAGTTTGCAAATGGCCCATTTGAGTTCTTATATTGAAGAAAAGTGTCGTACCCCCTTGAATTGGTCGCAAGTAGGAGAGAGTCAGATTTTCGGACCCGATATCCTACGAGAAGCCAAAGAGAAAGTTCACAAAGTCCGTGAGCACCTCAAGACCGCCCAATCCAGATAGAAGAGTTATGCTGACAAGTGACGTCAAGACCTGACCTTCAATGTCGAAGATTTTGTGTATCTCAAAGTATCACCCTTGAAGGGAATGCAACATTTTCAACTAAAAGGAAAGTTAGCCCCTAGATATATTGGACCCTTCAAGATTCTGAATCACCGAGGAGAAGTATCTTATCAACTAGAACTACCAGAGGAGTTGTCAGCCATCCATGATGTGTTCCATATCTCGTTACTTCGCAAATGCATAGAAGTTCTGGAGAAGACCGAAGTTTTCAAGAACATCGATCATCGAGCCATAGATATCAACAAGGATCCGACATATCATGAAGTGCCCATCCGTATTTTGGAAGAAGCCTTCAGAACCACCAGGACCTAGAGTATCAAGTTTCTCAAGATCCAATGGAGCAACCATACTGAAGAAGAAGCTACCTGGGAGCAAGAAGATTACATTAGGACTAAGTTCCCAAATCTCTTTAGTTCCTAGTTTTTCTTAAATCTTGGGTCGAAATAATTTAAAACGAGATAAGTATCTTGGCAAACCTTTTGGTCCAAGCGACGTTATCACATCGTCGAACTCTCTAATATATCTTCCTGGGTCTTCGTCTTCCCTTCCACTGAAAGCTTTCTCCTACAAAATTTTAATAATTCCACCATCAAATCAATATTCTCTAAATCCAGGATGAGGGAATTCTATTGGCTGCTTATCAAATTCAGAATTTGGAGCATTGTATTTCCTGAGAGTTTTCTCAGGTTTCATAGGAGTTGTCATGTAAATAGACATGATTTCCATAATATCACTCAGCTTTTCAACTTCAACTTTATTTGATCTTAAAAGTTTTTCAATAATTTCTTTGCGCCTTTGAGCAGGCACGCTGTAACACCCCAAAACTTCTAATCAAGATTATCAAGTTCTAATCACCCCAATTTAGGGTTAACACAAACTTTTGTTAATAATTTAAATATGAATGCATGTTAGTTTTGCATTAATGTGTGATTGTTTGAAAATGCCATGCTTGATTGCTACAAAGGATGTGAAATGGTTTAAAGGTGAATACTACATCACCTATACCAATTACAAACAAAATCAAAAGAAAAAGAAATCAAATATGAATTAAATAACCAAATGGTCATTTTGACCAAAGTCAACCACTAGGCCACTTTGAGTGTTCCTAGAAGATAATTTCTAACAGAACCATTTCTACTTATTTTCACCCCTTGCTAGACCAAGTAAAAATGTATCAAGTCCCACTTTGCAAACTTACAAAAACATCTTGCAAATAAATTTAATGGACAGTTGAAAATTGAATCTAGTTCATATGTTAAGATCCCACTTTTTCAAAAACCACCAAATAAATTCTCCATGACCTCTCCAAGCAAACATAGACTCTCAAGCTTAACTTAAGATCACTCAAAAATTTGAATCAAAATTTCCAAACTTTAATTCTTGTGGCCATATCATCAAACACCTTTCTTACACTAATTTAACCTCTGCCTAACTTTACTGTTGTGCACAGTAATCCTCGACCATTTTGTCTCCACTTCACTCCCCTGTCTCCCCTAAGTCTAACCAAGCCCTAGACCAATCCCCCTTCGCCGTTTACACAGTGGAACGCCACCCGATTGTGGTCATCGTCAGCCGACCATGGCCAGCTCACATCAGACAACGCCGCCCCTAGCCATGATGTCCAGGAAGCACGTCACACTCCACTGCCACCCCTTGTCCAGGCCATGACCCTAGCCGAGTGCTGGACCACCCTAGCTACGCCGCGCCCAGCCTCTCTGCACCATGTCCAGAGCGCGCCAGCTCACCGCGCCCGACTAGCTCGCCAGACCGTGCCTTGCCCTCACCACGCACGAGCATGCCCGCCATGATCACAACACCCCAGCAGATAACCCTGTTCGCCTCCGCGCGACCCGCAGCTACCGCATGCTGCCACAAATACCTCTACGCCCGCGCGGAGCACCGCACGCCCCCGACCGAACCACGTCGCCCCACGCCTCGCCATTATGCCCATGAGAGCCGCTAGGGAACACCACACCGTCCACCTACCTCAGCCACGCCGATAGCCGCCTGTAGCGATGCCACCGTCGAGCTCGCGCCTGCACCATTCGGGCCCCTCGCCGCAGTATAAAAGGAGGCCACCCCCGCCTCCATTTTCCACACCACTCTACTCATCACTCCTCTCTGACCCTCCCCCACTTCTTCTCGAAGCAAGGCAAGCACCACCACGCTGGAATTAGGCTGGAGCCCGCTGCTGCTGGAGGAGAAGGGCACTGTCGATTCCAACCACCCCAAGCCCTGCTGTGACCGTGCCTCGCCTCGCCGTCGTCTACCACATCGATCGCCCTCATCGCCGACCCTAGCTAGAGCCTAGGTGAGCCCCGCCAGACCCCTACCACCGTGCTAGGTCATTTTCCTCGCTGGAGCTGTTTGTCGTCAACGATGAACCACGACCGTTGGATTAGAATTAGATCGTAGGGCTCTGGTTGAAAGATACCATTTCGATTAAACTGAGTCGCTGATTGGTGGACCCCATCGGCCAGCAGCCTGCTGCGCCGCGTAGTGTAGCTGGGCCGGCCCGTTTAGCTTTCCCGCTCAGGCCTCGAAATTCAAATAATTGTTTTTCCATTTTAGTTAAAACCCTATCCTATCCACAGATTCAAAAATCAATACACAGAGTTTCACTGAACCAAATTGCATGATTCAAATTTTATTAGAAAGGTATTTAAAATATCTATCCAAGCCCGTTGGATTTAAATCATTTGGAGTTAGAGATAATCCTTAATAAAAATAACAAGACAGAGACGTTTGCAACTTCAAACATTTTTCAAAAATCAACCATAATAGCTTTTGAGTTAATTCCAACTCTCAAAAATAATATTTGATAATATCTATCTGAATATGTAAAAATATCTAGGTTTGCATGCAGTGACATTGGATTAGTACCAAAAGAATGCTATTAGGGCATTTCTAGTCACTTTATATCTATTAAATGATAATCTTAAAACTTATAAAATGTGACCAACACTTTAAATCACATTCCCATGTATTAGAATATGTGGTGATGACATGTGTCCACATGATCCCATATTTTAATTTGGAAAATATTAAACCTTAATTAATTTCAATGAGTAGAAATTACTTTTCTAAAATAAAATGAATAAAATTAGTTCTTTAATTCATGTGATGATTGTGATGATGCTAGATCATCAAGTGTGAGCCTTAGTTTGCTAAATAGCATTAGATAAGTATTGTTTGGTGATTGTGTACCCCGTAATTATTTATAGACGATAGTACCAACCCAAGCTACGAGGAGGAGGAGTTCTACCCCGAAGAAGAGGAGGAAAACTTCAATCACTGCACCAATCAAGGCAAGCTAACACTTGCAAGTTTCTTAACCATGCAAGATATTATTGGCAAGCTAACACTTGCAAGTATTATACCTATGCAAGCCATCACTAATTGCAAGATAACCTAAGCAAGATGCATTAGGCATGCTTTGGTTATATACCTTTGATTATACCAATCCCAAGTTTTACTTGCAAGCTGTACTCTGTTTTTACCAAAGTTCTTTACTTTTAGTTAGTGCTTTGTGAGTTTGGAGACGTAATATAGATAGCATAAAGGGTATAAAACTAGGCCTATACTAGATGTCATTCTATGGCATGAGATTGAAGATTAGCACCCCTCATTAGTGAACACTCTTAACCTTAGTGGCTACTGCTAAGTATAAAAGTTGATCAGTTTAGATGGGAATACTTGGTGAAAATGATTATGAAAACCTTGGAATGATGAGTCATTCTATTGAAAAGTTTTGACATGTGTTGAGAAATACAAATGGATTTGATGATGAAAATGTTGAGGCATGAGCCTTAGCCCTTTATAAAAACTGATGGTTGGGTTCGTATGCGATACCATTCCAATTTTACCGTACAACCACAATACCTAAATTGGGTAGGGCTTAGCCGGAAGTTTATATGACTTAGTATGGGTTCCCTCGCGGGAGAGGTTTCAGTTGAGGCTACTTCTTGATGATGTCCACCTATGCAGTGCCCAGGATGGCAGATGGCCATGGCTGGGAGGCCAAGCTCATAGGGGAGGTGCCTATACTAGAGTGTGTAATTGAAAGGTTATGATTGATTATCTGCATACTAAGTATGATTGATTTAGGTTTATCCCTGACAGATGTATCGAATTTTGTGGTGAAACTGTACCACCTCTACAGAGTGTCAAACTATTCGAATAGCCACGTCCGCGGTCATGGACAGTTGGAGTTGCTATACTGTTTTGTCGTCAGATGTTTTCAAAATGACTTGTGAAGTGAATTATGACTTTGACTTGACCATAACAGGGTTGTGAAGATTAAAGCTAGTTTCCCACTTAAGTGATTTAGAACATTAAATTAGTTTTCTTTACTTCTGAACTCAGTTTAGATAAATCTGGCTTTTTTGCAAATAAACTTAGAGCTTAAGTTTCCTACTAGAACTACCTTACTTGTTAGTGATAGTTTGCGAGTACTTAAAGAGTACTCATGGCTTTGTCCGTCGCTATTCCCGTGGCTAGGCTATTAGGAGGACTATCAGGAAGATGGACAACAGGACGGCTACGACAACTAGGATCATCTCCCATCATCAGCATTGCCTGTGATACTAAAGATGGAGCCCACTGATACGTCCAAAACGTATCTACTTTCTCGAACACTTTTGCTATTGTGTCTCCTCTAAACTTGTGTGATTTGGATGCAACTAACACGGACTGCGGTGTTTTTAGCAGAATTGCCCTGGTGTCTACTTTTTGTGCAGAAAATCAACTATCAGGAAAAATCCCGAAAAATATGCCAAAAATCCTATTTCACCAGAAGACTCCCGGAGCCAGAATACGAGACGGAGGGGGGGTGGGCCCAGGCCACACCACCTGGCCGCGCGGGCAAGCCTAGGCCGCGCCAGGGGGTGGTCTGGATGCCCTAGACTCTCCCTCGGTCTCCCTCTTTGCCTATAAGTTGCCTTCTGACCTAAAAACTCAGGGGGGTTCGACGTTTTTCCAGAAGGAGTTCCGCTTCGCTGCCACCACCAGATTCCACGAAACAGCACCAGAAACGCCGTTCTGGCACCCTGCCGGGATGGGGAATTGGAGGAGATCATCGCCATCATCATCACCATCGCTTCTCCATCGACCATCCATGTTTCCCCCATCTATGAGTGAGTAATCCCCCACTGTAGGCTATGGGGATGGTAGGGATTGGATGAGATCGTTCATGTAATAGCATCAGATTGTTAGGGCATGGTGCCTAGTATCTTCTATTAGTGCTTTATGACTTTGTTGCGACTTGTTATGCTTAATGCTTGTCACTAGGGCCTGAGTGCCATGATTTCAGATTTGAACATGTTATTGATTCATTATGATAGTATTGTTTATGGTCTTATCTGCAAGTTGTTTACACACATTGTTGTCCGGAACCAATGGCCCCGAAGTGACAGAAATCGGGATAACCGGAGGGAATGGCTTTGATGTGAGGATCACATGTGTTCATGGAGTATTAATGCTTTGCTCCGGTGCTCTATTAAAAGGAGCAACTTAATTGCCAGTAGTTCCCTTGAGGCCCCGCTACAGACGGGCTCGCAGGACAAAAGATGTTGTGCAAGTTCTCATTGCGAGCACGTATGCCTATATATGGAACATATGCCTAGGATTATCTAGTACTTGGATGCTTTATCTTATTTATCTGCAATTGCCCTATATTCTGATTGCTATGTGAATTGTCTTGCCATGCAACGCCCGTCCATCCATCCCTATGCCTACCGCACTCGAATCCTACTGTTTACTGCTATTGTTACTGCTGTCTTTACTTTACTACTGCTGCTACTTTGCTATTCCTACTACAAAACTATTTCTACTGATAAACTGCCGTGAGCAAGATTGTTTCCAGGTGCAGCTGAATTGACAACTCTGTTGTTAAGGCTTATAAATATTCTTTCGCTCCCCTTGTGTCAAATCAATAAATTGGGTTTCACTTCCCTCGAAAATACTGCGATACACCCCCTATACTTGTGGGTCATCAAGACTATTTTCTACTGCCGTTGCCGGGGAGCATAGCTTTATTTATTAAGTTCACTTGGATTCTCTATTGTCCGCGGCTATCCATCCATCATGGGTAAGTCTCGTGATGGCAAGGTTCCTATTTTACCATCCACTACAAGAAGAGGTACGGTTCTGAACACCTCTATTGCTCTTGATTCACCATATGTTATGAGTAAGCTCGTTACACCACCAGATACACACGCTACACACACTGCTACTACTGCTGAATCTGAAACTTCTGATACTTATGATGCTGCTTCCACTATGCTTGATAAGAGTGGTTCATTATGTCCTTTCCTAGATGCTACGTTTGCTAGAACTATAGCTGGAAATACTGAAACTCCTAATGAAGACACTACTACACATGTTAGTTCACCTGAGTCTAGTGAAAGTTATGATATTAAAGATTGTTATGTTGAGATGACCGATGAATTTATTAAAGAATGTAAAAACACCCATGATAGGAGCGCTGCTAAGAGTCTCCTTGAGAGGCATACTATTAGACCCAAATTGACTCCTGTTGCTAAGTTTGCTGCTTCTCCCATAAACATTATAGATAAAGATTGTGATTGCTCTCTCGATCTATCTTACATAGCTATTGTTGAGAAAGAACCTTTTTGTGGGACTAAGAATGAAAGTGCGGTAGCACATATGAATGAGCTTTCTACCATGAGTGGCTTGTTTTCTGATGATATTAAGATGCGTACTTACTTTGTTGCTAAGATTTTCCCCTTTTCACTGAAAGGAGAAGCTAAAACTTGGTTTAGTAATTTATCTCCTGGATCTATTGATAGCCCTGATTGCTTGATTAGTACTTTCCTGTAGAAATATTTTCCTCCAAGTGCTAGACATGCTATTTTGCAAGAACTTTTTGATTTTAAACATGGAGAAAAAGAGATATTGCCTGAATCATGGGAAAAGTTTTGTGCTTTGATTCATGCACAAGCTAGAAGTCCATTACCTAAGAATGAGCTTCTTGATATATTTTATAATGGACTAATTGAAGAATCTAGGACATACCTAGATAGTTGTGCTGATTGTGTTTTCAGGAATAGGACTCCCAAGGAAGCTAAGGAATTAATGGCTAAAATAAGCAAGAACTATGAAGATTGGACTCCTCCTGAACCAGCTATACCTAAAACAATTATACCTAAACCAGATATTCTGGTGCCTATTCCAACATCAAAGAAGAGGAGAGTTATTGAATTAAATGATGAAGTGATGAAGGAAGCTAAGAAATGTCTTAAGGAGAAGGGAATTAAAGCTGCAGATGTCAAAAATTTACCTCCTATAGAAGAATTATGTAAGCCTATCCCCTACTCATCCACTATTGAGGTACACTCTCTCCAACACTTTGATGAAGGTGATATCCCCTACTCTAAACCTCCTGATCAATGCTTAGAAGAATTCGATATCTTTATTGTTAAGCAGGATAATTTTAATAAAAGGGAGCAAAATCATCTAATGGAAAACACTAGAGCTATTGTTGAGTTAAAAGATATTGTGCAAAGAACCTCTAATGATGTTAAAATGATTGTTAAACACTTTCAAATGGTTCAAACTCAAATAGATCAACTCATTAAGGTGCAAAAAGACTTGCTAGTTAATGCTGCTAAAGAAAAACATGCTTATGAAATTAGCACTAGGAGTGGTGCTGCTACCCAGGATCCTCTATATCCTGAGGGGCATCCCAAAAGAATTGAGCAGGATTCTCAACAAGCTGAAAATAGTGGGACTACTCGTAAGAAAAGAAAAAAGAAACATAAAACTGTTGTAGAACCCTCAGAACCTGCTATAGATCCTAATAGTATATCTGTCTCTGATGCTGAAACTGAAAGTGGCAATGAATAAAATGAAGTTCCTAATGAAGAAAAAGTTGAAGAAGAACCTGAAAAGCACACTAAGAATACTAAATACACTAAAGAAGATTTTATTGCTAAGAAACATGGTAGTGAAAGAGAGCCTTGGGTCCAAAAACCTATGCCTTTCCCTGATAAGAAACACAAGTCAAAGAAAGATGAACACTATAATAAGTTTTGTGAGTGGATGAAACCTTTATTCCTGCAAATTCCTTTGACTGATGCTATTAAATTGCCTCCTTACTCAAAGTATATGAAGGATATTGTCTCGAATAAAAGGAAGATCCCTAATGAAGAAATCTCTACTTTGCTTGCTAATTATTCCTTTAATGGTAAGGTTCCAAAGAAACTTGGAGACCCAGGGATTCCAACTATCCCTTGCTCTATTAAAAACAGTTATGTTAGAACTGCTTTGTGTGATTTGGGAGCTGGAGTTAGTGTTATGCCTTTCTCTCTCTCTCTCTCTATAAGAGGCTTCAACTAGAAAAATTAATACCAACTGATATATCTTTGCAAATGGCTGATAAATCTACCACTATTCCTGTTGGTATATGTGAGGATGTACCTATTCAAGTGGCTCATAATTGCTTGATATTAACTTATTTTGTTGTGCTTGAAATGCATGAAGATGATAATATGTCCATTATTCTTGGGAGACCTTTTCTTAATACTGTAGGAGCTGTTATTAATTGTAATCAAGGAAAGGTGACTTTCAATGTTAATGACAAGGAACATACTGTCTATTTCCCCATGAAGATTGAAAGGACTTATGGTTTGAATTCAATTGAACATGTTGAGGGCATTCAAGTTTGAGAAATATGTTGTCCCATACCAAGAGAAAATTTTGAAACTATTATGATTGGGATTATTGCTATCAAGGTTGAGGTAACATAATCATTAGTGGAATACAAAGTTTTGTCTCATATGGAATTGTTTTGGTAACAAGACCTGATCAACCTTGTTAACAAGAGGATTTTATTGAACAAAACAATGTTTTCACTATGATTATTTCCGTGTACTTCTATTCTATCCATTTTAGTTTTTTGCTTTCGTTTAGTTTTCTTTTTTGTTGTTAGTTGCCTGCTTGTTAGAGTGTCTTAAAACTTCTATAGTTCTAGCATTGTTTTGTCATTGCATCATTTTCCAAAAAAAAGCTTTCTGTCAGAAAATCATTCTTCTATACCTGAAAAATGCTCAAAAATAAAGTGTCTCGAAAAATTCCAGAAAATTCATATTAAATTTTTACATGAAAAAAGGGGCAGAGGAGTGCCTGAAAGGTGCCAGGGGGACCCACCAGGTAGGCTCACCAAATGGTGGTGCGGCCTGCCCTGGGTGGCGCCATGCTATGGTGTGGGCCACCCTGGCCCTCCACTAACTCTCTCACCTGTCACTTTCTTCTCTCTCCCGAGTAAGCTCCAATTCATTGCTCAAAATTGCGTTCGTGTTGTGCTTGCTCTCGATTATTTTTTATCTCCTTGCTCAGCTCATCTTTGTTGCTGAAATTTGGAGCACTTGTTCTCTAGTATGTGACTCCTCCCCATGTCCAAGTAGATTTGCGTTTAGTGGATTATATCTTGAGTATTTTGCTGCTGTAGGTGACAGGTTATGAGAGCTTGTAAGCTTGTTTGATGCTTAGAGATATAGTTTTGATGCATGTTTAGGCCTCTTACAAGTCCCTATGAGTAGTACCCTTCATTATATTCACTTTGCAGTCACTTGTTTAATAGGTGTTTAAATTTCAGAATAGAAGATGAATGAGCATCAACTAAACCAACATGAATTATCGGTGCCTGAGGTTATGAAGGTCCACCGGGAGGAGGAAGTTTTTCCTTCCATTTATCCATGCTCTAAGTTCATGAGAGCTGCAGGAATTCTCCAAGATTTCCACACTTTGGTTTCGAATGCAGGATTGGAACACATTTTGGAAGACGAACCTTGTCAATTTGTGAAGCTAACCATGCCTGTGGTGCAGGACTTTCAATTTAGTTACTCTTTGCCTAACCCCATGGTCCACTACAAAATTTACAATATTGCTGTCGATGTTTTCTCGATGACTTCTGTGCAGCTATTAAGGTACCTTAGTGGGGATCATGTAGAAGGATTAAAGAGCGACCTGAACCACTCATGGATTTATACGCAGAAATTTGCCAAGGGAGCAGCTTCTCTAAGGAGAGTGGGAAAATCCGTAACATTCATCTCCCCTCCATTCACTACTTTGCCTACTTTATTGCCAAGTGTGTTCTTGCTAGGAAAACTGCCAATAAGTTATCTTCTTAAGATCTAGCATTTATCTTTGTTGCTCTTAAACGAGATAGGTGTTACAACTTGGGTGCTTTGATAGCTTTCCGTCTTGCCGCTAACCGCGAGAAAGGTGGAATTTGTGGAGGCCTCATTGCTTCTCGTCTACTGTTTACTGCTATTGTTACTGCTGTCTTTACTTTACTACTGCTGCTACTTTGCTATTCCTACTACAAAACTATTGCTACTGATAAACTACTGTGAGCAAGATTGTTTCTAGGTGCAGCTGAATTGACAACTCAGTTGTTAAGGCTTATAAATATTCTTTGGCTCCTCTTGTGTCGAATCAATAAATTGGGTTTCACTTCCCTTGAAAATAATGTGATACACCCCCTATACTTGTGGGTCATCACCCACTACTACGCTTTATTATTCCGCTGCTTTATTGTATTAAGACTGGATCATGAGATCCTCTATTTGTGTAAAACCTTATTATGGTTTGTAATGGATGATGTACTGTGATATCCAATCTATTATGTCTCGCAAAAATGGTAATCGTGGGATCATGAGGTATGACATAACAAGCATCTGGGATTAAAATCCGGGTGTTGACACACACGCTCAATATAATCCGGTAGATAGGTCCTACCCGAGCGTGTGGACCCTTTGTCTCCTAGGGAGAACATTTTCTAGTAGCAACACCTGAAATGTCAAAACACAAACACTTAGGGCTTGTTTGATTCATAGGATAGGAAAAGTATAGGAAGAGGAAAAACATAGGATTGAGATGTCATGCCAACTTGAATCCTATGGGAAGAGGAATCATGTTTGATGTAGCAAAAGAATATTTCCATGAGGTTTGATCTAATGTTTCTTTCCTATAGGAATTGCACTTCAAGATTCCTATATGATTAATTCCTATAGGATGTGTTCCTATGAATCAAACAATTACATAGGAAAAATTCCCATAGGATTCAAATCCTACACAATTCCTATGAATCAAACAAACCCTTAGTGCTTAGATCCCCGACAATGGCGCCAGAAAATAGCTTGATGTATGCAAGTGCACATACCGTTTGTAGCAAGTTTTGAAGTACAAATATTGATCCCATAGGGAGCCCAAAGGTAAGAGTTTATGAGTGAAGTCTCTGTCACACCCGATGTTGTCACAGGTATTCAGGTGAATTGACTACTACAAGTGTTGAAATAAGAATTGAGTTTTGATTAAAGGAGGTGTATTTAAACAGAACTAAAATGTAAACTTCAGAAATGTAAAGCATAAAAGTAAAGAACGACTTGATTGTTTGTTGTTTCCCGCAGATGGCAAAAGAAGGCACGGGGAGATTTAGTTCATGGTGATAGTGACTGTGCCAGGTGGACGAATGATAAATGTAACAATTATAATCTTATAAATATATGTGTAGGCGAGCAACCCATAATTAGCCGGAACTCCTCTTGGTAGATTTCATCCCAACTTCAATAATCCTACTAGCCTGTTACCAAAACCATGATCAGACACTAGACGATTAAGACCCTTTAGGTCGCTTAGCAATTAAGCTCCTTGGATCGGACTAATGCAATAAGCACGGTGGTTCCTTGTTATCCTCGAGTCTACTAGTTTTCCATTGATATCCCCATGTCACCCGAGGGTCGCCGGTCCACTAGCGAACAAGATCTTATATGTGTATAACAAAGCATCATCTGGGCCCTTAATTGGACAACAAGCATTATGCATCCCATAGATAGTCAAGCACACATAATATAGTAATTAGAATCAATCACAAACTAATGGAAAATATATGAAGGCACATCACATCTCACCAATCCCCTACATCTCCCATGCCCAAGGGAATTACTCACACATGAGAGAAGAACGGATCATCAATATAATATAATAAAGGGAATTCTTCTTTGTATTACCGTGGAGATCCACAATAAGAATAAAAAATATCCAACACAATTCAAGATGGGAAGAACAATCTCAAACCCTAGTCTTGCAAGGTGGAGATCCCTCTCTCTCTCAAGTACGAGTAGTGGTTATGGGGGTGTATTGGTTAGGAGGTTGAAGATTGTGGAGCAAGATGAAGAACATCTTCTTATTCTTCTTCTTCTCTAGATCTCTTCTTTCTCCCTACTGGATGGTACGGCGGCTGCTGTGTTGTGTTTTCGACCTTAGTCTCTTCACGGAAGTTGTCCCTTTTGACAAGAGAGAGGCAGCGGCAACTATACGGCGAGAGCTATATGGACAGAAAAATATCCCCACCATATAGTTGCTCGTTAAAGCCTCTGTGTGCTCCCCTAGAGTGCTTACAAAGAGAGACTTGGTTGTTTTCTCCAGAATATTGTGTTTCTCTAGTTAACACCTTCTGTTGACGTTCAGAACCTGAAAAACACATTAAAAATCAAGTTTTCTTCACTACCGAAGTATTAGCGTTAGGTAAAGCCAGAAAATGATCAAATTTGGGAGAAAACCATCAATAAAAGCAATAAAAATGTGTCGAATCTGACAACTATCAAATACCGAAAGGTAAAGCATGATTCATATGAATGATATGATGAACATGTTGATTGTTCACCTTTGAAGCTACATCTTCTCTCGTGAAGATCGGACTTGGTGTAGTGGATTTGGTTCATGTAATCACTAAGGCAACGTGAGGGATGTTGCTTTGAGTGGGAGTTCACCTAGTTAATTTAAGAATTAAATTTGAACTCAATTTGTCATAAACTTAGTCTAAACTCTTTGTAAATATGTTGTAGATCATGGTGACCCCCTCCATCAACTTTATTGCATTCCTAGAGAAAGAAAAGCTGAAAAACAATGGAAGCAACTTCACAGACTGGTTCCGTGGATTGAGGATTGTCCTCAGCGCTGGTCATTTGACCTATGTGCTCGATGCACCGCTAGGTGACCCACCTGCAGAGGATTCTCCTGATGATGTTAAAAATGTTTTCCTCACTCGAAAGAACCACTACTCCATAGTTTAGTGTGCCATCCTATACGGTTTAGAATCAGAGCTTCAGAAGCGCTTTGAGCACCACGACTCTTTTGATATAATCAATGAGCTTAAAATGATATTTGAAAATCATGCGGCCGTGGAATGCTATAAGACCTCCGAGAAGTTCTTTAACTATAAGATGGAAGAGGGCAGCTCCGTTAGCGAGCACATGCTCCAAATGTCTGGGGACACGAACAAGCTCCAAGATTTGGGAATAACGATTCCTAATACATTGATGATTCATCGTGTCCTCCAATCACTACCACCTAGTTACAAGAACTTTGTGATGAACTACAATATGCACTGAATGAAAAAGACGTTGCCTGAACTCTTCTCGATGCTGAAAACTGCTGAAGTGGAAATAAAGAAAGAGCACCAAGTGTTGATGGTCAATAAGACCACCAATTTCAAGAGACAGGGCAATCCTAAGAACAAGGGCAACTTCAAGCAGGATGGCAGGAAAGCTACCGCACCTGGTAAGAATCCCAAGGTTGGTCCTAAGCCTGATACTGAGTTCTTTTACTGCAAGGTTGAAGGTCACTAGAAGCGTAACTGCCCCAAGTACCTGGGAGATCTGAAGAACGACAACATCAAGAAGGAAGGTATATTTGATATACATGTTATTGATGTGTATCTTACTAGTAATCGTAGTAGTGCCTGGGTATTTGATATTGGTTTCGTTGCTCATATTTGTAACTCGAAACAGGAGCTGTGGAATAAACGAAGACTGGCGAGAGACGAGGTGATGATGCACATTGGAAATGGCTCCAAGGTTGATGTGATCACCGTCGGCATGCTCCCTCTTCATCTACCTTCGAGATTAGTTTTAAATTTGAATAATTGTTATTTGGTGCCTGCGTTAAGCATGAACATTATATCTAGATCTTGTTTATTGCGAGATGGTTATTCATTTAAGTCTGAGAATCATGGTTGTTCAATTTATATGAGTAATATGCTTTATGGTCATGCACTTGAGATGAATGGTTTATTCTTATTTAGTCTCGATAGTAGTGATACACATGTTCACAACATAGATGCTAAACGAATAAAATTGAATGATAATACCACATACATGTGGCACTATCATCTTGAATCACATCGGAGTGAAACGCATGAAGAAACTCCATACCAATGGACTTCTTGAATCACTTGAAAGATGCGAAGCATGTCTAATGGGAAAAATGACTAAGACTCCACTCTCTGAGATAATGGAGCGAGCTACAGACTTATTGGAAATAATACATACCGATGTGTGCGGTCCAATGAGTGTAACATTGCACGGTGGATATCGTTATGTTGTTAATTTCACTGATGAATTGAGTAGACATGGGTATATCTACTTTATGAAACATAAGTCCGAGACTTTCGAGAAGTTTAAGGAATTTTAAAGTGAAGTAGAAAATCAGCATAATAGGAAGATTGAGTTTCTATGTTCTGACCGCGGAGTTGAATATCTAAGTTGCGAGTTTGGCATGCATTTAAAGAAATGCGGAATACTTTCACAATTGACACCACCAGGAACACCATAGCGTAATGGTGTGTCGGAACATCGTAATCAAACTCTCTTAGATATGGTTCGGTCTATGATGTCTCTTATAGAGTTACTGTTATCATTTTGGGGTTACGCATTAGAGACAACTGCATTCACTTTAAATAGGGCACCATCTAAATCCACTGAAATGACACCGCATGAATTGTGGTTTGGTAAGAAACCTAAGTTGTCATTCCTTAAAGTTGGGGGCTGTGAAGCTTATGTAAAGAAGTGACAACCCGACAAGCTTGAAACCAAAGCGGAACAATGTTTCTTCATAGGATACCATAAAGAAACAATTGGGTATACCTTCTATCATAGATCTGAAGGAAAAGTTTTCATTGCCAAGAATGGATCCTTTCTTGGAAAGGAGTTTCTCTTGAAATAAGTGACTGGAAGGAAAGTAGAACTCGACGAGGTTATTGAACCTTCTCTCAGACTTGAGAGTAGAGCATCACCGGAAGATGTTTCTGTGCCGCCTGCTCTAATAAGAGAGGAAGCTAATGATGGGGATCATGAAACTTTGAACGAAGTTGCTACTAAACCTCGCAGGTCGACAAGGGTTCGTACCACTCCTGATTGGTATGACCCTGCGTTGAATGTCATGTTGGTGGAAAACACCAACGATACTGCGATGTATGAGGAAGCAATGATGAGCCCAGATTCCAACAAATGGCAAGAAGCCATGAAATCCTTAGTTGGATCCATGTACGAAAACCAAGTGTGGACTTTGGTGGACCTACCAGATGGCCGCAAGGCTATCCAGAAAAAATGGATCTTTAAAAGAAAAACAGACACTGATGGTAATGTTACTGTCTATAAAGCTCGACTTGTCACGAAAGGGTTCCAAAAAATTCAAGGAGTTGACTACGATGAGACTCTCTCACTGGTAGCGAAGCTAAAGTGTATGAGGATTTTGTTAGAAATTGCTGCATTTTTTGATTATGAAATTTGGCAGATGGATGTCAAAATGGCGTTCCTTAATGGTGACATTGAGGAAGAGTTGTATATGGTACAACCCAAGGGTTTTGTCGATCCTAAAGATGCTGACAACGTATGCAAACTTCAGCGCTCCATTTATGGACTAAAGCAAGCATCCCGGAGCTAGAATCAAGGTTTTGATAAGGTGATCAAAAACTTTGGATTTATACAAACTTTTGGAGAAGCTTGTATTTACGAGAAAGTGAGTGGGATCTCTGTAGCATTCCTAGTACTATGTGTGGATGATATATTGTTGATTGGGAATGATATATAACTTCTTGAAAGTGTTAAAGTCTATTTGAATAATAGTTTTTCATTGAAGGATCTTGGCGAAGCAGCATACATTTTAGGCATCAAGATTTATAGATATAGATCAAGACGCTTAATAGCGCTTTCACAAAGTACATACCTGGAAAAGGTTCTAAAGAGATTTAGAATGGAATAAACCAAGAAAGGGTTCTAGCCCATGTTACCAGTAAGACCTTGAGTAAGACTCAAAGTCCAGCTACGGCAGAAGATAGGTAGAAGATGAGTAATATCCCCTATGCCTTGGCCATAGGTTGTATCATGTATGCCATGATGTGTACAAGACTGGATATCGCACATGCTGTTATTTTGACCAGCAAATATCAAAGTGATCCTAGAATGGAACACTGGACAACGGTTAAAAATATCCTAAAGCACCTGAAAAGGACTAAGGATATGGTTCTTTCTTATGGAGGTGACGAACAACTTGTTGTAAACAGTTACACCGATGCTAGTTGGAACACCAATCCGGATGACTCTTAGTCACAGTCTGGATACGTATTTATTTTAAATGGTGTAGCAGTGAGCTGGAGGAGTGCCAAGCAAAGCGTTTTGGTGAAATCTTCAACTGAATCAGAATACATAGCTGCTTAGGAGGCTGCATAAGAAGCGATATGGATGAAGGAGTTCACTACTGAGCTTGGTGTTGTTTCTAGTGCGTTGGACCCGATGGCCATCTACTATGACAACATGGGTGCCATAGCTAATGCACAGGAGCCAAGTTCACACAAGAAGCTAAAGCACATCAAGCTACGTTTTCATACTATTCACGAGTATGTCCAAGATGGTGATATAAAGTTTGCAAAGTACACATTGATATGAATGTGGCAGATCCAGTAACTAAACCTCTCCCTACAGGAAAACATGACCAACACCAGAACGCCATGGGTGTTAGGTACATTACCATGTAATCTAGATTATTGACTCTAGTGCAAATGGGAGACGGATACATTGCAAATGTATCTATAATTTTTGATGTTCCATGCTTGGTTTTATCCACTTTCTTGTGTTTTGTTCCAACTTTGGAGTACTTTTCATATGATTTCTTGGACTAACCTATTAACAAGAGCCACAATGCCAACTGCCTGTTTTCTGTTGTTTTTGGTTCCAGGAAAGTCAGAAAATGAATATTCTCGGAATTGGACGGGACAACAGCCAAAGTGCCTATTTTTCCGGAAGGGATCAAGTGCCAGAATACGAGACGGAGAGGGACCAGGGGGCCACCACACCACCTGGCCGCGCGGCCCAGCCTGGCAACCGCCAGTGGGTGGTGAGGCCAGCCCTGGCACCCCCTCGGCCTCTCCTTCCGCCTATAAATTGCCCTCGGGACGAAAACCCTAAGGGCCCGATCAAAAATCCACGAAAGAATCTGTAGCCACCGTCATCTCCATCCCTAGATCGGGAGGGATCTGAAGCTCTTCCCGGCACCCTGCCGGAGAGGGGAATTCACCCTGGAGGCCTTCTTCATCACCATGCAAGCCTCCAGTGTGATGCGTGAGTAGTTCATCCTTGGACTACGGATCCATGTAGTAGCTAGATGGCTGGTTTCTCCTCCTTTGTGCTTTCATGTTTAGATCTTGTGAGCTCCATTCATGATCAAGATCATCTATTTGTAATTCATACATGTTGTGTTTGCGGGGATCCGATGGATATTGAGATGCTATTTCAGATTGATTATTGGTTCTATCATGTCTTTGTTATTTGAGATCTTGCATGCTTTCCGTTGTTAGTAGCTATCTTGGCCAAGTAGATGCTAGCAACTCCAAGAGTTAGTATTTATGCTCGATAGTGGGTTCATGCCTCTAGTAATCTGGGGAAGTGACAGAAATCTCTAAGGTACTAGATGTGCTATTGGTACTAGGGAGAAAACAACAATCCTTTGTTCATAGAACAATCGTATTGTTTACTTTACACGCAGTTCGTAAAGCAATAATCTGTTGCTTGCAACTTAATACTAGATGGGGTTCGAATGATAACCTGAAGGTGGATGATTAGTCATAGATGCAGTTGGATGGCGGTCTATGTATTATGTTGTACTTCCCAATCAAGTCTCAAAGGAGTCAAAATGATTAGTATATGCATGTATTGCTTTCTCGGTGTTTGTCAATTGCCCCGCTGTAATTTGTTCACCCAGCATGTTGTCTATCTAAGGAGAGCCACCTCTAGTGAACTATGGATCCCGGTCCTTTTACTTTACATACAATCTACAATCTTTTACTACTTTGTGTTTACTTTCTGCAAACTTTTACTTCTTTCCATTCGATACGTTTAATCCTTTGTTTTCCGCAAAACACGGTGAGATTGACAACCTCATCGCAAGTTGGGGACAAAGTTCTGTGGTTGTGTTGTGCAGGTCTCCACGTTGCTACTAGCACCGGTAGTGCGCCCTGCCAAAGCTCAGCTAGTAACACCTTTGGGGTGTTTCCTTGCTCCTACTGGTTCGATTAAACCTTGGTTTCATAACTGAGGGAAAACTTACTGCTGTGCTCATCATACCTTCCTCTTGGGGTTCCCAACGAGCTCTACATCAACTACGAGTCAGCAGAGATTTTTTCTGGCGCCGTTGCTGGGGAGTCAAGGACATCTTGACAAGGGGAGTCCCTCATAACCAATCTCTTTACTTTGTTGTTTTTGTTTTGCTTAGTTTCTTTTTGCTTTGTTTGCTTATTTTGGTTCTTTAAAAACACAAAAAAATTAGTTTTACTTGTTTGCTTTCTTATTTGAAAATCCAAAAAAAATGACTACTCTTGAAAACACTAAGTTGTGTGACTTTACTAGCACCAACAACAATGATTTTATGAGCACACCTATTGCTCCACCTGTGGCTGAGAATACTTTCTTTGAGATAAAACCTGCTTTGCTCAATCTTGTTATGAGAGAACAATTTTCTGGTATTGGTAATGAAGATGCTGCTTCCCATCTTAATAACTTTGTTGAACTTTGTGAGATGCAAAAGCATAGGGATATAGATGGTGATATTATTAAACTGAAATTGTTTCCTTTCTCTTTGAGAGGAAAAGCTAAAGAATGGTTGAATTCCTTAACTAGGAATAGTATTGATTCTTGGACTAAGTGCAAAGATGCTTTTATTGGAAAATACTATCCTCCTGCTAAGATTATATCCATGAGAAGTGAAATAATGAAGTTTAAACAAATTGATAATGAGCATGTTGCTCAAGCTTGGGAAAGAATGAAATCTTTGGTAAAGAATTGTCCCACTCATGGACCGACTGCTTGGATGATCATCCAAAAAATTTATGCAGGATTGAACTATTCTTCAAGGAACCTATTGGATTGAGCAGCTGGAGGTACCTTTAGGACCATCACCAACAAAACTTTTGGATAATATGATGGTTAATTATTCTGAATGGCACACTGAGAGAGCTCCACAAGGTAAGAATGTAAATTCTGTTGAAGAAACCTCCTTCCTGAGTGATAATATTGATATTATTATGTCTATGCTTGTTAATGGAAAAGCCCATATTGATCCAAATAATGTTCCTTTAGCCTCTTTGGTTGCTCAAGAAGAGCAAGTTGATGTGAACTTCATAAGAAATAACAACTTTGGCAACAATGCTTATGGTAATAATGCTTATAGGAACAATTTTGGTAACAACAACTATAAGCCATATCCTCCCAACAATGGTAATGCTTATGGAAATTCTTACAACAATAATAAGAGTGCTCCCTCTGAACTTGAAGTTATGCTTAAAGAGTTTATTAGTAAACAAACTACTTTCAATAAAACTATTGAGGAAAAACTCTCTAATGCTGAAAGAAATATAGCATCTTTGGCTGAAGCTCAATCTACTTTGAATAAAATGGCTGCTAAACCCGAAACTAATGAGAATCCCTTTGCAGCTACTAATGCTATACAAGTAAGAATTGATGAAAATGTTAGACTATTAGCTGAATTACATGCTAAGTGGGAAAGAGAAGATGAAATTGCTAGAAACATTAGTGTTTCTACTATTACCACCACGAGTGTTGATGCTAGTAATAGTTCTATCACTTTAGATGATAAAGTTGATTTTGATCTTGATGGTTGCAATATCTCTGAAGTTATTAAGTTCCTACAAAAGCTGGCTAAAAGTCCTAATGCTAGTGCTATGAACATGGCTTTTACAAAACACATTACTGATGCTCTCATAAAGATTAAAGAAGAAAAGATGAAACATAAAGCTTCTATTCCTATAAAGCAAGAAGATGGTTGGGAACCATCATTAATATGAAAGTGAATGACTTTGATTTCAAAGCTTTGTGTGATCTTGATAGTAGTGTTTCTATTATGCCTAGAAGGATTTATGATATGCTTGATTTGCCTCCTCTTGAAGATTGTTATTTGAATGTCCCACTTGATGTCAATGCTAAAAATAAACTCATGGGGAGTCTTAATGATGTTCTTATTATGGTTAACGATTCCTAGGTCCCCGTTGATTTCTATGTTTTGGATGTTGAATACAATGCTTCTTGTCCTATTACTTTGGGAAGACCTTTTCTTAGAACTGTTGGTGCCATCATTGATATGAAAGAAGGCACCATTAAATATCAACTCCCACTCAAGAAAGGTATAGAACACTTCCCTAAAAAGAGAGAAAATATTTCTTTTGCTTCTCCTATGAAAACAAAATTTGGTCTTAATGCTTCTTCATTTGAGAACACTTGATTCTTTCTTTGCTTCTTATGCCTAACTTAAAGGCGTTAAAGAAAAGTACTTGTTGGGAGATAACCCAAGAGTTTTAGTTGATTCTTGGAAGTTATTACCTCTGTAATAACCTCTCCTTATACTTTTTATTTTGCTTTTTGTGCCAAGAGTAACCTCTAATGAGAGAGAAGTAATGATTGGGAAAGTTGCTGTCCCGAAACAGATTTCTGTGCTTCACTGTAAAACTTTCTGAGAGAGATCTGTACGTCAGATTGAGCTGTAATTTTTTATGCTTCTGCCCCAGGTTGTTATCTAACTTTCGTTAGTTCAACACTTTTTGTTTTGAGCAACATAAGGTCTTCGAAACAATTCGTCTTTACCTTCTGGTCTATTTTGACAGATTTCTGCCATTTTCTGCATTTGCTTCTTGTTAGTTCCTTCTTGAGTTCCTTCGGAGAATTGAGCTTCTTGAGGGAAGTGCTACAGTATCTAGTGTTTTAATGGAAGTTTATTTGGTGTTAGAACTGAACCTTGAGACTTATTTATCTTAAGTGCACTAATGTTGCTAATGAGATTGTGTGAAGTTTTGTATGAAGGAAAATTTTCAGGTGTATCAAAGGAATGAGTAAGGAGATGAAGGATGGACTAAAGCTCAAGCTTGGGGATGCCACGCGTGTCACCCCAAGAAATATCCAAGAAGTACAAGCGTCAAAGCTTGGGGATGCCTTGGGCATCCCCTTCTTCATCAATAAAAATCCCAGATTTCTTCCAAACGCTTCATTTTTATTGTTTCATGCACAATTGTGTTTTTCTTGGAGCGTCTTCTTTTTCGTTTTTGTTTTGGTTTTTAGTTTTCTTGGTTTTCTTAGTGTTCTGAATAAATTGGTTGGACCCCCTCTTTCATACTTTGGTTTGCAAATAGTTTGGTTTGGTTTGGAAAAGAGTAGGAAAGTTCATGCTTATGTGGTAAAAAGAGCTCGTTTTTGACTGTGGCATATGCTTTGTCATGCCTTGCTTGATATTGTTTTGGCTTTATGCTTAGTATTCTTTGTTGTAGCATGACTTGTTATAAACAATTGAGATTGCTTAATGTGCCTTGGATGAATCATGCGTTGTTTTAGCATATTAAAGCGTATTATAGTGGTATTCTCCTTTGATGCTTTATTTGGGTTGACTTGGCACATGCTCACACCATGTTATGACTATCTCAAGTCACCATAGACTTTATGATCCTTTACTTTTCAACTTGTAGTATCACTTTATGCTTGGATCAATGATGTTTTGTCGCTTTGCATGATTATGGCTATTATTGCTCTCTTAGTTTGTCGCTCCCACTCTTTTGCTAGCCTCCACCACCAAGTATGAGTTCCACTCATGCATCCAACTCCCTAAACCAAGTTATTCCAAAGAGTCCACCATACCTACCTACTAGCTTATACTATTCCAAGTATATTCATGCTTTTGTTTACCTTTCACTTGTTATGAGAAAACTAGTGATTAAAGCTCTCACGAACTTGATGGCACACTTTACTTTATTGCCTCTAATAAACTTGAACCATTGGGTCCTTCTTTGTTGTGTATATGCTTGCGCTTTATAAGTTGAAATTAGCAGAACCATGTTTCATGGGGAACGCTTTCAACATCGCACTTGTACTTTGTACTCCGTTGATATCATGTTCTTTTGCTTACGGATCCCGGCGGTGTGAAATAAATGTGGAACTTGTAAGATCATGGAATTTGTATGTGTCTTAGAGAAACGTCTGGGCCGCTAGCCTAAGCCATGCCTAATCATGGTGGAAACTTGCAGCATCACCATAATGAGCACTCTATGAAGCATCCTCAATAAAAACCTATGCAAATAGCAAATAAAAAGATCGCTGAGATGCTCATTGTCTGCTTGCCTTGTCATTTTGATTATGGGAAAGCTCCCGTATCATGTGCAAGGGGTACCCCATTGGCGGTTCTTAATGATACACATATACTTACAATGACAAGAGCTTACTCGTGACTAAAGTTGAGTAGCATGAGGATCAGTCTTCGTAAGTAAGGGGCATGCGATTTCGGTTTATAACTTGTCAAGCATATCCTCTTAGTTGTGTCACTTTAATCTTAATCACTTTCAAGATGCTTATGATAGGGGAAATGAGAGCTGAAAACTACAAGTACCATAATTTTTGGAAGCTCTTTATGAGACTTGAATCCCTACTTCCTTTTACAAAAGGCTTTTCTTCCACCATTATATTGAGTCTCGACCTTCTATCTTTATGCACCTACTTTGAGAGCATAGTGGCCATTCTTAGTTCTATGTGCATTGTCCCAAGACTAGTTGATTGATGCATAACTTGATATTGCTTGTTTTAAACTATTGTATCTAGTCACTCTTATGAACTTTGAAGGTTTCCTATGCATTTATAATTGCTACTCTATTGAGGGACAAGCTGAATACTATTATGCTATGTTTTCTTTATGTGAAACAAACAAACGTCTTGCAAGGCATGTTATTCATGAATCTTTTGTTTGTACCTTTTTATGTTGCATCATAGTTTCTTTGCCTATTGCTAGAACTTTGTCTTTCATGTTATGATTGAAGTACTATGATTCCAGCTTTGAGTTTTTCAAATACTTTGATCAAGTCTTTGATGGTGCATGTCACCTCAAAAATTATTTCTTTTTATAACTTACCTACTTGAGGACGAGCAGGAGTTAAACTTGGGGATGTTGATACATTGCAAATGTATCTATAATTTTTGATGTTCCATGCTTGGTTTTATCCACTTTCTTGTGTTTTGTTCCAACTTTGGAGTACTTTTCATATGATTTATTGGACTAACCTATTAACAAGAGCCATAGTGTCAGCTGCCTGTTTTCTGCTGTTTTTGGTTCCAGGAAAGTCAGAAAATGAATATTCTCGAAATTGGACGGGACAAAAGCCAAAGTGCCTATTTTTCCAGAAGGGATCAAGTGCTAGAATACGAGACGGAGAGGGACGCTGGGCCACCACACCACCTGGCCGCGCGGCCCAGCCTGGCCCGCGCAGGGGGTGGTGAGGCCAGCCCTGGCACCCCCTCGGCCTCTCCTTCCGCCTATAAGTTTCCCTCGGGACGAAAACCCTAAGAGCCCGATAAATCCACGAAAGAGTCTGTAGCCGCCGTCATCTCCATCCCTAGATCGGGAGGGATCTGAAGATCTTCCCGGCACCCTACCGGAGAGGGGAATTCACCCTGGAGGCATTCTGCATCACCATGCAAGCCTCCGGTGTGATGCGTGAGTAGTTCATCCTTGCACTACGGATCCATGTAGTAGCTAGATGGCTGGTTTCTCCTCCTTTGTGATTTCATGTTTAGATCTTGTGAGCTCCGTTCATGATCAAGATCATCTATTTGTAATGCATACATGTTGTGTTTGCGGGGATCCGATGGATATTGAGATGCTATTTCAGATTGATTATTGGTTCTATCATGTCTTTGTTATTTGAGATCTTGCATGCTTTCCGTTGTTAGTAGCTATCTTGGCCAAGTAGATGCTAGCAACTCCAAGAGTTAGTATTTATGCTCGATAGTGGGTTCATGCCTCTAGTAATCTGGGGAAGTGACAGAAATCTCTAAGGTACTAGATGTGCTATTGGTACTAGGGAGAAAACAACAATCCTTTGTTCATAGAACAATCGTATTGTTTACTTTACACGCAGTTCGTAAAGCAATAATCTGTTGCTTGCAACTTAATACTGGATGGGGTTCGAATGATAACCTGAAGGTGGATGATTAGTCATAGATGCAGTTGGATGGCGGTCTATGTATTATGTTGTACTGCCCAATCAAGTCTCAAAGGAGTCAAAATGATTAGTATATGCATGTATTGCTTTCTCGGTGTTTGTCAATTGCCCCGCTGTAATTTGTTCACCCAGCATGTTGTCTATCTAAGGAGAGCCACCTCTAGTGAACTATGGATCCCGGTCCTTTTACTTTACATACAATCTACAATCTTTTACTACTTTGTGTTTACTTTCTGCAAACTTTTACTTCTTTCCATTCGATACGTTTAATCCTTTGTTTTCCGCAAAACACGGTGAGATTGACAACCTCATCGCAAGTTGGGGACAAAGTTCTGTGGTTGTGTTGTGCAGGTCTCCACGTTGCTACTAGCACCGGTAGTGCGCCCTGCCAAAGCTCAGCTAGTAACACCTTTGGGGTGTTTCCTTGCTCCTACTGGTTCGATTAAACCTTGGTTTCATAACTGAGGGAAAACTTACTGCTGTGCTCATCATACCTTCCTCTTGGGGTTCCCAACGAGCTCTACATCAACTACGAGTCAGCAGAGACTATTGGAGATATGCCCAAGATGCAATAATAAAGTGGTTATTATTATATCTTTGTGTTTATGATAAATGTTTACATCCCATGCTATAATTGTATTAATAGGAAACACTAATACTTGTGTGTTTTGTAAACATAAAAGAGTCCCTAGTAAGAGTCTTATTGAACTAGCTTGTTGATTAATAGATGACCATGGTTTCCTGATTCTAAACATTGGATGTTATTAATAACAAGATCATATCATTAGGAGAATGATGTGATGGGCATACACCCATAGTAAGCATAGCACGAGATCAAGTCATTAAGTTTGTTTTGCTACAAGCTTTCAAATACATAGTAACCTAATCCTTCGACCATGAGATTGTGTTAATCACCATCACTAGATGAGTGCTTTGATGACATCAAACGCCGCTTCATAACTGGGTGGTTATAAAGGTAGCATTAGGTATTCTGAAAGTATGTGTTGAAGCGCATGGATCAAGAATGGGATTTGTCCATCCAAGTGACGGATAGATATCCTCTGGGCCCTCTCGGTGGAATTTTATCCAATTAGCTTGTAAGCATGTGACTAGGTCACAAGGGATGTCATACCACAGTATGAGTAAAGAGTACTTATCGGTAACGAGGTTGAACTAGGTATGGAGATACCGATGATCAAACCTCGGAGAAATAGTGTATCGCGTCACAAAGGGAATCGGTGTCGTACGTTAATGGTTCTTTCGATCATGAAGTCATCGTTGAATATGTGGGAGCCATTATGGATCTCTAGGTCTCGCTATTGGTTATTGATCGAAGAGGTGTCTTCATCATGTCTGCATAGTTCACGAACCGTAGGGTGACACACTTAAGGTTCGATGTTGTTTAAGTAGATATGGAATATGAGTTGGAGACCGAATGTTGTTCGGAGTCTCGGATTGGATCCAGGACATCACGAGGAGATCCAGAATGGTTTGGAGAATAAGATTCATATAATGGAAGTCATTTTCTGGGGTTCGGACCGGAGTTTTCTTTGGAGCTTCTAGAAGTTTTCGGAATGTACCAGAAGGTTCCAAAGGAGATAAACTTGAATCGCAAGTTTTTAGGGGATAAGACTTGGGGGAGGAAACTTCCCCCACCTCCTATGAGTCGGCCCTAGGGAGTTGAGCCAAGGGGGGAACCCTAGGCCGCCCCCTCTATATAATGAGGGAGCGATGGGCACTGCCCCCTTTGCCCCTTTCACCCAAAACCCTAGCTGCCACTCTCCTCCTCCTTCCTCCTGATGTGGCTTAGGCGAATCCCTGCAGGTTTTCTCCTCCACCACCACCACCATGTCGTCGTGCTGCTGGGATTTCGAGGAGATCTACTACCTCCGTTGCCCGCTAGAATGGGTAGAGGAAGGTCTACATCGACTATGTACGTGTGATCGAGTGCGGAAGCGCTGCTGGAACGTGGCACTGGAAGGATCGTCTACGCGATTTTGAGATCGGCAAGTGATCGACTACATCAACCACGAGATCCGATCTTGATAAAGGCTTTGGATCTACAAGGGTTAGTTCTCATCTATCTTGTTGCACCTATCTCGTAGATTAGATCTTGGCTTTTCCATAGATTTCATCTTGGTTTTGGTCGTTCTTCCGAAAGAATTTTTTATTTTCCCTGGTACGAACCCTACACTCTAGACCAACATCCTTGCTCCAGAGAAACCACCTCGCCCGGTCGCCAGCGCCGTCACGGATAACGATGACCACCCGCGGCACAACGAGAAACAGATCTCGCTAGATATAAAGAACAGCGAGAAGACCAAGCTGCCGATCAGAAGGACCGAGCAACACACCTTGCCATCAACTCCGAGACGCCGCCGTGAAGGACACTGCCGGTGTGGGAGTAGAGTTGAGGAAGATTTATTCGCACAACCATCGCTCCCACCACCCCAATGACGAAACACAATAGATAAAACCTAACCCTAACAACTAGACCAGAACGAGGGAACGGGATCCCCCTCCCTCCTGCCACTAGAGCGAAAAGTGGAGGGAGAGGGGACCAGCACCCATGCTGGTAGAGATCAGGAGGAGATGATTCGCTGCTGCCTGTCTTGTGGATGAGATGAGGAGCAAAGGGTCTTTTGTTGGCCATTTACTATACGGTCCTCAAGTTGGAGAGCCAGCGCTCCGCGGGGACCAAGTTCGCTGATTCAGAATGTTCCGAGTCAACTAATCATAGGAGGTTGTTTGAGTAAATATCGATTAAATCATTAGGTCTTACATGTCAGGATTATCTGTTATGGTAGTGTCGGCGAGTATAAGTTCCTTGTAATTGTTGGGGCAAGAATTCTCTTTATGTATAGTCCAAACCCTACCCTTACACTAATTTTGGCAGCGACAGTGGTGGCATGGGCGTCCTACTTTCTCCCTCTATCCATGTTTCCTAACAAGTCTAACAAGGTGAAGCTATGAGCTATCACGGCTAGGGTGGCGCCTACTTCAACGTCCGGTGCGAGACCTAGGCCAGCTTCATCAACCTGAGGCTCTGGGGCGTTGGGTCAGACCAATGAAGCAGCGATGATATGACGTGGTGTATCCACGACAATGACCATAGAGGATGGACCTGGGTTTTAGGGAAAAAAGGTGCGCTCGTAGATTCGAAGGCTAATAAACAAAGGAGAAGGCAAGGTTTAACCAGGTTCAGGCCCCAAGAGGGTAATACCCTAATCCTGCTTATCTGTTCTTGGTTATTCATGGAGATTATAGTCACCAAAATGCCCATGATGGTTTAGATTGGATATTTCCTAGGGAAGATTCTGTGTGAGTTGGAGAGTCCTCTGATGCCCTGTTGGGGGGATACCCCCGGGTAGGGTCACGCCGTGGTATGAAAGGCCGAGTTAGCCGAGGTTCGGCAAGGTCAAAGCAAGTACTGGCCGGGTCACCTCAAGGCAGGCCGAATCACGGGGTAACCCGGACCTGGGGGCGTTCGCCTAACTAGCCCTAATCTGACTTAAGCGGTGAGTCGGAAGCGTATGTCTAACCTGTATGCAGGAAAAGGGTGTGGCTGGATGAACCATCGTCCGGGTCGCAGTAACCTTCTAGGAGAAGGAAGGAATCTCGCTGGTCAAAAGGAGCCCCGGTACGCCCTGCCTGAGCGAAGCGAGCAAGGACTGGACCACCGGGGCATGGCCGACAAGCGTGACGACGCCCGTGTCAGCTGACGAGGGCGCCGCAGTGGCTCACGTAGCTAAAGCGTAGCTGACGAGGGGGAAAAAGCACCCCGGTCGGTTTACCACTTCGGGAGGGGGCATATTCTTAGGAATATGCCTCCACGTATGCCCTAGGTTGAAACCGAGCCTCCCCTATAAAAGGGGGGCTAGGGCTTTAGTAGAGGGGGTTGGTTTTTTCATTCTCGAGAGATTTCGGTTAAGGATAAGGATTTCAGGTGAGATCTGTCAATGAGAGTAAGAGAGCTTCTTCTTCCTCCTCTCGCCAATACAGCTCTAGGAGCACTTGTAACCTTGGAAGAAAATCAATACGAGTTCTGGTGTGGAGAATCACTTCACTATCCCTCCCTGGATTCCCCTAGCGTATATTAGTCCCCACCGTTAGCCTATACATGGCATCTGCCGTGACACCACCACGACAGTTGGCGCCCACCGTGGGGCAAACGGCGCTAACAGGGGTCAAGATCCAGACGGGAAACTTCGTCGCCACCGGCGAACGCATCGTCTCCGGGCTCGTCCAGCGCTTTGAAGCGCGGGACTTCGTCAGCGACAACGCAGGCTGCTTCAGCACGCGCCCTCTCCCGCGCAACGGCGTCTTCCTCAAGCTCGGCGCGCACAAGGTCTACGTCGCGGTGGACGTGTCAGGCATTCATCCGCGCCACGTTGTCGAAGCAGGCGAACCGCCCCTCACTGTGGCTCGCGGGGAACGTATCGCTCGTTCCCTGGACCATGCAGAGGTAATGATGACAGCGCCGGGAGCGGTTACGAGCAAGGATCCGGCGCCAGATCCGGAGGTGACACCCAAGGCACCAAGGAAAGGTAGGGGTCCTCCGCTAGAGAGGCCGGAAAACGTGCTGAGAGAGGCAATAGATAGCTTGGCAAACCCTGTAGTAGCAGCGGTAGACCCGGCTCGCGCATAGGCCGAGCTAGAAGAAACTAGGCAGAAAATACTTGAGGGCGCAAGGAAAATAGCCGCGGCCCAGTAGTCATTGAACATGACGCTGCGGACAAAGTTGATGCTGTAAAAGTTAAAGGGAGAAATCTCATGAGCGAGATGAACAGAGAAGGTGATGTCGAAATCGAGGAATCAGAAAACTGTCTTTCTGTGGGGATGCCGAGGTATAGTACCCCGGCCAAGAACCTCAGAGCGGCGGATGCAGCTGCATCCGAGTTAGAGGGACTGACTGGTGAAGCCCGACAAAGGCAGCAAAACCGAGTTAACGAGCTGGTTCGGATTGCGAACAGGCAAAACGAGGAACTGCTCAGGGCGAACCCGGGGAGAGATGGGGCCTCCAAGTTCGTCCATTCGGCGATGAGAAACCCGGAGAAATCCGCTGGAGCTGCGTCGTCCCCTCATGGCGATCCAGGGAGAGAGGAGGTGGTAACCTCGGCCAGACGGAACAAACAGATTGTCCCGTATGACCCGACACGGGCGGGGAAAGAAAAAGAAGCGCGGAACAATGATGATCGACGGAGTGTGAGCCGAGGCGAAGCCGTCCGAGGTAACCGCGACCAAGGCAATGCCGGTCAGAGGAACATTGTCAACGGCAATGCCGGGCAGCAAAACTCAGCAGGGGCAAGACAACCGCAGCAGCGGAACATGCCGAGGCAAGAGCATAGTGCCGGCCAAGGTATACAACAGAAAGGCGCGTCGCAAGAGCAAAACTGGTATAATGACGGTGATTCGGAGATGGCAAATGCGGGATACCCGAGACCGGACTATCATGTGATAGGTTCGAGACTAGGAAGCAGGGATTTGATGCCGGACGATGCGAGGTTGAAACTGGATCGACTATTTAGGTCGGAACAGATAGAATGTCAGGGTCCACCGGGTCCAGCATGTTTTGGACCCCGGATCATGAAAGAGCCACCAGTCCCGAACTTTCAATTGCCCAGGGGGACCAAGACCTATGATGGTAGTACCAAGCCAGAGGATTGGCTGATATACTATGCTACCGCTGTAAAAATTGCCACAGGCAACCTGAGATGGGCCGTACGATATGTACCCCAGATGTTGGAAGGCCCGGCAAGGGTGTGGTTGAACAATTTGCCGCCAGGAAGCATCAACTGCTGGATTGATTTCGAGGAGATGTTCATCAGCAATTTTTCGAGTACGTATCAAAGGCCAAATAGGCCACAGACCCTAGCTATGTGCAAACAGTGACCCAATGAGACGGACCGGGAGTTTTTGACCTGGTGGTGTACCGTGAGAAATTCATGTGAGGGCGTGATAGAATCACAGGCCATAGCATGGTTTGCACAGGGGTGCAGGTATGGAAGCGGGTTATGGATGAAGTTGCAACGGAAAATGCCGGCAACGTTGGCAGAAATGATCCGGATCGCAGATTCGTATGCATTGGGTGACCCGACCCAACCAAGGCTCGCCTCAAACGGGTCAAGCGATGAGTACTATCAGAGGGATGGATCCGGATCATCCCTCTGAAATGATTACAGTGGAAAAAGGAGAGATGATCGACCGGATCATCGGTACGGTTCGCACCAAGTAGCGGCCGTGAGTCAAGACCAAACTGGAGCAGGGGGTAGTCAGCGCCAGAAAAATGGAGGTCAATGGACCCCAAGGAACGATGGGAAGAGAACTTGGACACCGGAGCAAAAGAAACAATGGCAAGAAAGGAAAGACCGCCCGAGGTACACTTACGAGTCGATGTTGGACCAGCCGTGTAAGTTTCACACGCCAAACCCGAACAATCCAGCGGGTCATACGACGAGGCAATGCGAGTGGATGCGCAAGATCGAGCAAGGTGGTTCGGGGAATGCTCAGGCACCCCGGAATGATCAGCCTCGGTAGGAGTTACCCCGGCAGCAATTGCTCTCCGGAGCAAAGACGCAACAGCTGATGTTGCCTCCCCCTCCGCCGAGGTATGATAACAACGAAAGAAGGGATGCAGTGCATCAGGTAGAAAATCAGCAGCAGCCGGATCAGAGGCACCCCGGAAATGAGGGGAGAAATGAGTACAGGGAGCATCACCAGAGCTACTGTGTATTTACCACAGAGGAAACTGATAGAAAAAGCTTGCAGCGTAGGCATATGGAGGTGAATGCGGTAATGCCGGCAGTGACGAGGTACATGCCTTGGTCCAATCAGGAAATCATTTGGAGCATTAGGGATCACCCCAAGCTCATGTCGAGCCCTGGTTCGTATGCGTTGGTGCTAGATCCTACATTCATTGGGCCTACAATTAATGTAAGATTCTCAAAGGTACGGATCGACAACGGCAGTAGCATAAATATCATGTACGCGGACACAATGCGCAAGTTGGGTATCTCGGAGAACATGCTCTAGGCCACGAGGACAACTTTCCATGGCATTGTGCCCGGCATTTCTTGCGAGCCCATAGGCAAGGTCCGGGTCGACGTCTTGTTCGGCACGAGGGACAATTGCCGAACTGAAAATCTAGAGTTCGAAGTGGTGAACTTGGAAAGCGCATATCATGCATTGCTCGGAAGGCCAACGCTGAACAAGTTCATGGCAAGTTGTCATATCAGCTATTTGAAAATGAAATTGCCCGGACCAAATGGAGTAATTACAATTGCTGGGGACTTCCGACGTTCGATGGAGTGTGCGTCGGCCGGATCAAACTTAGCCGAGTCACTTGTGATCGCACAGGAAAAAAGGAAAATTCAAGAGGTGGCTGCGTTGGCTCAGTCCGCGCAACAGTGTATGCCGGCACTGAGTAACCTGCATGGAACTATCTCCTTCCAGGCCACGAAAGATACCAAGAAGGTCCCTGTTGATGACATTTTCCCAGAGCGCATCGTAACAATCGGTGCCGGGCTAAGTGATAAATAGGAAAACGAGCTCGTCAGCTTCCTCCGTGAGAATCGGGACATTTTTGCTTGGTCCACACAGGACTTGCAAGGTGTTTCGAGGGAGTTGGCCGATCACTCTTTAAATGTGAGACCCGGAGCTAGGCCGGTGAAGCAACCTCTCCGCCGCTTCGCCGAAGATAGGAGGAAAGTCATTGGAGATGAGATAGCTCGGTTGCTAGTTGCAGGATTTATCATGGAGGTCCTCTACCCCGATTGGCTGTCTAATCCGGTGCTGGTGGAAAAGAAGAAGGATGATCCGAACGTGGCAGTGGTTTGGCGCATGTGTATCGACTACACGAACCTGAACAAGGCGTGTCCGAAAGATCCATTCCCGCTGCCAAGAATAGATCAGGTCATAGACTCAACTGTTGGATGTGAACTGTTGTCATTCTTCGATGCTTACTCTGGTTTCCACCAGATACCTTTGAATCCGGATGATCAAATAAAGACGGCATTTATTACCCCGTATGGGGCTTAATTCTATCGCACCATGCCGTTTGGTTTACGTAATGCAGGGGCAACGTACCAGAGATGTATGCAAAAATGTTTGCATGGGTCAAAATGTACAGGTATACGTGGATGATGTGGTTATCAAGACCAAGGAAAGCAAAATGCTCCTTGACGATATCAGGCAAACGTTCGCAAACCTGAGGAGGTTCCGGATGAAACTTAACCCGGAAAAATGCACCTTCGGTGTCCCGGCTGGAAAATTGCTCGGCTTTCTGGTTTCCAGCCGAGGTATCGAATTTAATCCAACCAATATCCAAGCCATCGAACGGATGGAACTGCCGAAGTGTCTTAACGATGTCCAGAAGTTTACAGGTTTCCTGGCCTCGTTAAGTCCGTTTGTATGTCGGTTGGGAGAAAAGGCATTGCCTCTCTATCAACTCATGAAAAAGTCGGATAAGTTCATTTGGACGCCGCAGGCTGATGAGGCCTTTACCCACCTAAAGAAAAAGTTAGCCACGGCGCCAGTGCTAGCCTCACCACTATCAAAAGAGCCAATGTTGCTCTATATAGCCGCAACCAACCGAGTTGTAAGTGCAGTGATAGTGGTGGAGCGTGATGAGGAAGGTAAGTCAGTGCAAAGGCCGGTGTATTATTTGAGTGAAGTGTTGTCAACCTCAAAGCAGAACTACCCACACTATCAAAAAGTGGCGTATGGCGTGTACATGGCCGCCAAGAAATTGAAGCATTACTTTGAAGAGCATCCCATCCGGGTCATATGTGAGGCCCCTATATCCGAGATAATGAGTAACAAGGATGCAAGCGGCAGAATTGCAAAATGGGCAATTGAGCTAGCTCCTTACGCTCCGCAGTATGACCGGAGAGAAGCCATAAAGTCTTAGGCTGTGGCGGACTTTTTCGTGGACTGGGCCGAGGTACAGTACGAACCACCACTTCCGGATCCGAACTATTGGCGGATGCACTTTGAGGGATCAAAACCAAAACCGGGCTAGGTGCCGGAGTTGTACTCGCGTCACCAAAGAAGGACCAGTTGAAATACGTGCTGCAGATCCACTTCACCGCATCGAATAATGTCGCTGAGTATGAAGCACTTGTGCATGGGCTCAAGGTAGCAAAGGAAATTGGTATACGTCGGATTATATGCTTTGGCGACTCGGATTTAGTGGTGCAGCAAGTGTCCGGAGTATGGGACGCTCTTGATCCAAACATGGCACTATATAGATTTCACGTGCAGAAGATTTCTGGTTACTTTGAGGGATGCGAATTTCATCATGTACCCCGGGTTGAAAATGAGGCTGCCAACATGCTGTCGAAGCTCGGGTCAACCAGACAAGCAATTCCACCGGGTGTAGCATTAGAGCACCAAAAGAAACCATCCATCAGGCCATCCCCGGAATCCGAGTCCATCTACATCCCGGAGGACACAGAGTCCGGAGCTGCGCCCGTGGACGTTGACGCGGGAAGTGGTGCGCAAAACCCGGGGACTGCTTCACAAGACCCGGGGACTGCTCAGCGTAGTCCGGTTGAAGTTATGCCAGTGGATCATATGGAGATAGACAAGGACGTGTTCCCCGTGCGGCCAATACCGGCTTGGGCACTGCCTATATTTCAATTCCTGAAAGATGGAACGTTACCCACTGAGGAGGTGTTGTCCAGGCAAACACAGAGGAGGGCAAAGGCTTACACGATCATCAATTCCGAGTTATACAAAAGAAGTGTGACCAATGTCCTCCAGCGTTGTGTTGACCCGGACGAAGGGCTTGAAATCATCCGAGATATACATCAGGGGGAGTGCGGGCATCACGCCTCATCCCGAGCCTTGGTAGCGAAAGCTTTCCGACACGGATTCTACTGGCCAAACGCCTTAGAGCAAGCAGAAGATCTGGTGAGAAAATGTAATGGTTGTCAGAGGTACGCCACAAAGACGCATATGCCAATGTCGAAACTCAAGACCATCCCAATCACTTGGCCATTTGCCGTATGGTGCCTGGATATGGTGGGCCCGTTCAAACCAGCAAGAGGAAACATGACTCACATTTTGGTAATGGTGGACAAGTTTACGAAGTGGATCGAGGTAAAGCCTATAAGAAAATGTGATGGAGCTACGGCCGTAACTTTTCTCAATGATATCATCTTGAGGTACGGTTATCCACACAGTATCATAACTGATAATGGCACAAATTTTGCGGAAGGTGCATTTGCTCGTTTCTGCCGGGATAAGAGGATCCGACTTGACGTAGCTTCGGTAGCCCACCCCGCATCGAACGGGCAAGTGGAGAGATCCAACGGATTAGTATTATCCGGGATAAAACCCCAGCTCATTGAGCCGCTGCAAAGATCACCAGGGTGCTGGATAGAAGAACTACCAGCGGTACTGTGGAGTTTAAGAACAACTCCGAATCGATCAACAGGCTATACGCCGTTTTTTCTGGTATATGGGGCAGAAGCTGTATTACCAGCCGACATAGAGCATGATTCGCCTAGAGTCACCCAATACACAGAAGCCGAAGTGCAAGAAGCCCGGCAAAATGATGTTGATCTGCTGGAAGAAGCGAGAGAACTGGCACTGTCCAGATCCGCCATATATCAGCAAAATCTCCGACGCTATCATAGCCGGAAAGTGTGCCCCCGAGTCTTTCGGGAAGGCGATCTGGTGCTTCGGTTGGTACAACGTACTACTGGAATGCATAAATTATCCCCCCCCATGGGAAGGGCCATTCATCGTGAGCAAAGCATTGCACAATGATTCTTATTATCTTATAGATGCAAAGCCACAGGAAAATAACAAGGCGGACAGATCCGGTGAGGAATCTAAACGTCCATGGAATGTAGCTCTCCTTCGTCCTTTCTACACTTAGCGAAGAAGTGTATGTATCCGGGTTATCTCATATGTCGGTATGTATGTCGGCAATGAGCTTATCAATGAAATGTTGGCACCTCGAGCAGTAACTCGGGGACTGCCTTAATAATGTTTGTTGTCTTTTGTTATTTGTGCGTCGACTGGAATAGGTTATTCTACTTAGCTCGGATTAATAGTGTGTGAGCACCAAAAACCCAACTCTTCGACCTGCTGCTGTCCAACAAGAATTGGCTTCATGGCAAGCAAGAGAACAAGTTTGGAATTACGTAGCACATGAAACCGACTAAGGAAAAGAATTTATTCGAGCCGACGTTTGTTTTCCGGACTAACCCCGTATTTATTTTTGAGCTAAGTCTAAAAGTTTCCCAGTATTGTTAAGACAATTTTTCAGGCTCGGATTCGTAAGTTGTAAAACCGAATCAAGGTATACACGATCCGAGCCAAAAGATTGAACGAACAAGAAAAAGAAACTTGGGGACTACGCCCACGTTAATCTGGCATAAGTACTCAGTAGCAAAATATCACATGTATTTGGAACACAATTCCACCCGGTATACCGGGGATCTCATGAATTTTCAAGTGTTTTTACTTAGGAGCAGCAGGAGGGAGTTCGGCATCATCGTCACCCTCTTCGATATCCGAGGCAGTGTCCTCCTCGTCTTCACCCGAGTCATCTTCAATGTTCTCAACTTCCTCTTCGCCTGCGGCTTCCAGGAAGCTCGGACCCTCAGTCCATTCATGAATGGGGGCATATTCAATGAGGTTGTGGGCGCAAGCCTGGCGCCGAGCTACCCACTCCGGGTCATCTGTCCATTTGGACCCGGTGCGCAGCTGTGTGAGGAGGCTGAGATCTATCTTTTCGTACCACGTCAAAACGTGGTGAAGGACGGTATTGGCAGCAGCGCGGCCAGCGGATTCTCGCCAGAGGTCGAGCTGGGTCTCAACTTCTGAAAGCCTTTCAGCGAGCTGCGTGACTCTCTCCGGAGCGTCATCGGCGGGCCAGAAGGCGTTGAAGATCCGGACTGAAACATCGAGGAGGTCCCTGCCGTAGTTCTTGATAATTTCCACGCGAGATGACAGGCTGACCAACAAGTCCTCCATGTCAAAGGGAATGCTGTCACCCTCAGCAGTGACCGGAGTACCTCTCTCTCGGTGGAAATTGGCAACAGCAACACTTGCAATGGCAGTACCCTCTGGAAAGTGGCCTGGGAAACAAGGCAAAGGACAAAGTTGAGAAAATAAGACATGAGAAATAACCTGGAGAAGTAAGGTGGATAAAGGAAAAGAAGTTACGAGAGATGTGACTGTGAATCCGGTTCAACTCTTTGATGCAAGCATCACGCCTTTTCCGAAGCTGCTCGAGCTTAGCATTTGCCGACCCAAGTTTGACCTCGGCTTCCTGAAGGAGCTCGCGATCCTTAGCACTTTGGAGTTTGAGGCGCTCGCGTTCCTCGGTGAAGTCCTGGCCAACCCTTTTCAGCTCGGTTTGGTGCTGCGCCTTCATCTTAGCCATTTCAGCTTTGAGCTTGGCTATGTCATCATCTTTGGTCCGGAGGAGGGCGAGCTCATCATCTTTCTTCTTCAGCTCGGCTTGATGTTGTCCTGCTTGTTCGAGAAAATGCAGCATCATGTCAGGCACATGCACACTTTCTTCAAGCAATGCTGAAACCGTGTGTTGGCCCGGCAGAGCCGAGGTATGAATGTTTGCCGAGCCAAGGAGGTAAAATGATGAGAAGCACAGTAAGAACAGATAAGAAGGACGTACCCTTGATCTGCTCCAAGTTCTTTCGCATTATTTTGTTTTCAGCTTCCACCCTAGCTACGGAAACCGAACAATCAGATTAGTTCGGCAAGTGAAGTGGAAGAAAAATGAGGAAAGGAATGAGAAAGAAATTTACCCCTTTTCTCGTACTCAGCGATGAGTGCAGCCTGTTTCGTGCGAAGATTTTTATGCGTATCCAACAAGCGCTGGAATTCGGCACTTCGGCGGTTGGTGGTCACCTAAAAAAGATACAGAAACTTAAGTCAGCCTAGTGCATGTTCGAAGTGTACTAAGATCCGGGCCAAGGGGAACTTAACCCGGCTCTAGGTGTGTGCATGTTCGAAGTGTACTAGAATCCGGGCCAAGTGGAACTTAACCCGGCTCTAGGTGTGTGCATGTTCGAAGTGTACTAGAATCCGGGCCAAGTGGAACTTAACCCGGCTCTAGGTGTGTGCATGTTCGAAGTGTACTAGAATCCGAGCCAAGTGGAACTTAACCCCGGCTCTAGGTGTGTGCATGTTCGAAGTGTACTAGAATCCGGGCCAAGTGAAACTTCACCCGGCTCTAGGTGTGTGCATGTTCGAAGTGTACTAGAATCCGGGCCAAGTGGAACTTAACCCGGCTCTAGGTGTGTGCATGTTCGAAGTGTACTAAGATCCAGGCCAAGGGGAACTTAACCCGGCTCTAGGTGTGTGCATGTTCAAAGTGTACTAGAATCCGGGCCAAGCGGAACTTAACCCGGCTCTAGGTGTGTGCATGTTCGAAGTTATTATGGAGCTACGTTAGTTCTATAAAAGAGCATCCGGCCGAGTAACAAGTTACTCCCCCGGAGGCTCGGGGACTAATGGTTATTATCTACAATTTGCGAAGGAGAAACGGCGTACCTCCATCATCTGTCCAGCGAGGTTAATGGCCTTGGGGGTGGTATTCACTTGATCAGATTCGTGGATTACCTCGGCCTTGTTCCAGTTCATGACGAACTCCATCAGGCTTGGGGGGTACCGTTCGCCTGAGGGCATATGTGGCGTCACCAAACCCTTAGCATGTGCCTCCTTCCTCTCCACCAAGGCAAGGGCGGGGCTGGTGTGCAAAACCAACTGCTGAGCTTCGGTTGGCTCGGCAGGCGCATCCTTTGCCGCTGGTGCCTTCTTGGGGAGCATAGACTCAAGGGTATGTTGCCCAGGCTCAGCAGTGCTGGGCTTGGTAGCGTCTTGAGTCTTCTTGCCCTTGGCTTGCTGGGAAGAAGAAGCTGTAGCAGCGGTTTTCCCCTGCCGAGGTTGAGAGGACTCGGAAGATGCAGAGGAACTGGGCGCTGCTACTTTCGTTGCTGGACTTGGTGCCGGCGCTGACGTTTTCGCTGTCGGGGTTGGTGCTGCTGCCGAGGCTGGAGTTGGTGCTGTTTTGGCTGCTGGTACTAGAACATATGCTGGAGTCGAGGTAGCTTTAGTGGCTGCCGTTGTTCTGGCTGGGCCAGTTTCCCCCGCCCTAGGATGATCCGGAGCGGCCGCAGAGCTTTCCGGAATGGGGCTCAGCGGACGTGACTCGTCGTCACGACAGGGCGAGGGGCTGGCCCGGAGAGGCGATGAGATACTGGACCCACTCTGAGGGACCTCCACCGGAGCCCTGTGAAATCAGATAACGTCAGAAGGACAATTACGACGAAGTAAGGAAGAGCGAGTTACAGAAGAAAGAAGGACTTACGCATCCGAGGTTTCGGCTGCTCTAGGTTTCCGAGCCCTTCGTGCTGGGGCCTTCTTTCGCCTTTTAACGGGCTCGGAAGGTCCG
Source organism: Avena eriantha (assembly GCA_910589775.1). Taxonomy (NCBI): domain Eukaryota; kingdom Viridiplantae; phylum Streptophyta; class Magnoliopsida; order Poales; family Poaceae; genus Avena; species Avena eriantha. The sequence continues at coordinate 519,667,962 of OU342741.1, read as the reverse complement.
GAGGAAGAGCTTGCGGAGGCCGCGCGCTTTTTCTTCGGCGCCACCGGAACTGGCTCGCCTGTGGCGAGGGGAGGATCCTCGTGGATATGGCCACTGGCGTGAGCTGATGGCGGAAAAGCAAAAGAAAGGGGGACAGCCTCAAACGGTTCAATTATCTCGATATCCAAGTAATCTTCATCATCGGGCCAATCTCTAGCAGAAGAGAAGTTACCCGTGGGTCGTTTTGTGGCGTCGGTCATGGGGAGAAACATCTCTTGGTCCGGCTCCTCCACGTCCGAAGTCTCACGGTCCGGTGCCCACTTAAGGGTCGGATCAGTGCCATCCTCGAGCGTTTGCTGAAGGAATAGCTGAGGAAAAGAGTAAACAGATGAATCAAAAATGCAACAATAATAGACAAGTAACTAGTCCGGGGTAACTTTGCAACATGAAACTTACCATGGGAGGAAGCCGGTCACGGCAGAAATGCTCAACCCCCCAAGTCCAGTCAGAGGAGAAGTCCTTGTGAGTGGTGAAGAGAGCCTTAACCCGGCGGAAGATCTCCGTATTGTTCAGCTCGAAAGATGAAGTCCGGTTGGGATCACGGCCGTAGCTCATATGGCACACCTTGTGGGTGCGCTTCTGGAGAGGAGAGATTCGGTTGCGCACGAAAGTGATCATCGCATCCTCGTTGCGCAACCCGAGCTCCTTCAGCTCCGCGAACCTCTTACTCACTTGGTTGGCCAGGGCCGTAGGTTTCCTCGGAACGGTGTCCCACAGATCCATGTTCGGCGGACCCGGGGTATAGGGAAGCAACCGGATCAAATCTTCGGTGCCTGTGTTCCGGACATAAAAGAACGTCTGGGCCCAACCTTTGCAGGATTCTAGCCCTGTGACTCGAGGGAAAACAGAAAACCTCCGGGGTGAGATGGAGGCTGCTCTGAACTGCGTGAGCCGCTTGTCCTCTGGGTCAGTGTGAATGTCAGGGATAACGTTGCGGCGAAGGGCAAAAAACCGGATCCACAGCTCCTTTGTGGGCCATAATCCGGCGTAGCCTTCAATCGTAGAGGCGAAGGCAGCGAGGGAAGTAATGGCATTGGCTAGAAGATGGTGCGGCTGGAGATGGTAGGTGCTGAGCCAATCATGGAAGAAATCACTCACCGGGAGTCCGAAGCCCCATTGAAAATGAGACAGGAACACAACGAACTCCCTGGGGTTGGGCGAAGGAGCTAGCTCGGCGGAGGCGAGGCGAGCGGCGACGCTGGCAGGGAGGCGTCTGGTCCGGTAGAGCCAATCCAGATCGTCCTGGCAGACCCAGGAGCCGGCCCATGCGCCGCGGTCCGCAGCGGCGGCGTCCTCCTCCATTTCTTGCTCAGCAATGGCGAGCTCTTCTTCAGTCATCTGCTCCTCGAAGCCCTCGCTGGCGCTGGAGGCGGCGGGGGACAGTGGCTTGGATTGGCGAGGACCCATAGCGGGAGATTGGCGTCGCAGTGATGAGACGTAGAGGTGAAACGGAGAAGTGCGGCGGCGACGCTGTTTTTTGGCAGTGCTGGCGGCGGCGCAGTCGCGAGGAAGACGAATGAGATTAGCAGCGGGCAGAGGCGTGCGGAGGGGAAAAATCCTAAGGAACGCACCCCTCCGCTATTTAACCACCCACGTAAGCGGTGAGTGGGATCGCGCCCTCTGGACCGGCCACACGCTGTGGCCGTGTATTACCCGTCCGGACCAATCAGTAAAGAGCCACACGGAAGGCCACAGGGCGGAAAGAATCCTGGGACGTGACGCACTGATGCGGTAAACGAGGGGGCAGGCGTGACGTGACCCGCGCACAGTGATGACTGACAGTTACTGCGGCGATTACTGTATCGTCCCTTAAAGTAAGACAACATAATGATTACCCTTCACATGGGCTAGCGTACGAAAGAAGGAAGTAAGACCCGGATAGAGCTGTGGTAACCCGGCCGGCAAGTGAAAACTTGCAATGTGCGAAGGGAACGTAAATCCAAGCCGTCCGAGGTACAGAGGTAACTCGGCAAACAGCGACAGGAGCACGAGATGGAACCTGGTGTGGCCTTAGCGGCCAAGGCGGCTAAGACCGCACCAGCTTCCGGGACTAATGTTGGGGGGATACCCCCGGGTAGGATCACGCCGTGGTATGAAAGGCCGAGTTAGCCGAGGTTCGGCAAGGTCAAAGCAAGTACTGGCCGGGTCACCTCAAGGCATGCCGAATCATGGGGTAACCCGGACCTAGGGGCGTTCGCCTAACTAGCCCTAATCCGACTTAAGCGGTGAGTCGGAAGCGTATGTCTAACCTGTATGCAGGAAAAGGGTGTGGCCGGATGAACCATCATCCGGGTCACAGTAACCTTCTAGGAGAAGGAAGGAATCTCGCTGGTCAAAAGGAGCCCCGGTATGCACTGCCTGAGCGAAGCGAGCAAGGACTAGACCACCGGGGTGTGGCCGACAAGCGTGACGACGCCCGTGTCAGCTGACGAGGGCGCCGCAGTGGCTCACGTAGCTAAAGCGTAGCTGACGAGGGGGAAAAAGCACCCCGGTCGGGTTACCACTTTGGGAGGGGGCATATTCTTAGGAATATTCCTCCACGTATGCCCTAGGTTGAAACCGAGCCTCCCTATAAAAGGGGGGCTAGGGCTTTAGTAGAGGGGGTTGGTTTTTTCATTCTCGAGAGAATTCGGTTAAGGATAAGGATTTCAGGTGAGATCTGTCGGTGAGAGTAAGAGAGCTTCTTCTTCCTCCTCTCGCCAATACAGCTCTAGGAGCACTTGTAACCTTGGAAGAAAATCAATACGAGTTCTGGTGTGGAGAATCACTTCGCTATACCTCCCTAGATTCCCCTAGCGTATATTAGTCCCCACCTTTAGCCTATACATGGCATCTGCCGTGACACCACCACGACATGCCCCCTCCTAGACTTTATATGGGAGGCTAGGTCGCAGGTACCATGACCGAGTCGGTTACAGGTTAAGGACAAACCCTAGAATTTCATAATCTTAGGCTTGTTCTGTTAGAAATATGCCATAGAGTCAAATAATAAAGGAAGGTTATTACCTATCTCATTAGTTCATAATAGGTTTTATACCAATCTATAACCATATCGATCGGAAACATTTATACACATGTGGTATGTAAACAAACCAAGTCCCTAGTAGCCTCTATTAAACTAGTTCATTGGTCAACTGATGATCAAGGTTTCCAAATCATGGGCATTCATGTCAATTGTCACTGAGGTCATATCATTGGATGAATTATGTGATCGACATTATACCCAACATAAGTATTGGAACAGGATCAAGTCACAAAGCTCATCATTGCAATAATTAGGAAACGAAGTATCCAACATCGTACGTGCACTTGTGCGTGTTGAGCTTGATCTTGTACTTGCGCATATTTTTTGAATGTTTCGGCGAGATCAGTGAGTAGATCATCCTAAAGAGTGGACTTTACCACCACATCATAGATATATATGTGAACATTGTGGCCAATTTCTCTCAGTAGGCACTCATGCATGCACCGTTGTTACATTGCCCCAGCGTTCTTGAGGTTGAAGGTCATGGCGGTGTAGTAGAAGGCTCCAAATGGCGTGATGAAGGATGTTTTTTCTGGTCCTTGATGGACATCTTTATTTGATTGAAGCCGGAGTATGTGTCGAATCAGAAGAGCTAATCGGACCCTATGATCGAGGTGATGATCTGGTCGATTCTAGGCAACATGAACTCTTCCTTCAAGCAAGCACTATTGAGGTTGGTGTAATCGATATACAACTTCCAAGTGTTGTTCCTTTTCAACACTAGGACTAGACTTTCTAGCCATTTGGAGTACTTGATCTCCATGATGAATCCGGCGGTGAGTAGCCAGCTCACCTCTTCGGCAACTGTTGTGACACTGTTCATTGAAGGGTCGCACTTTAGGGTCGATGTGGAGTTTGTGATCAGCGAGTTCCCTCGGGAGACTAGGCATGTTGGATTGCTTCCATGCAAAGATGTCACAATTCTCATAGAGTAACTCGATGAGCATGCCTTCCTATGCGAGAATGATTTTTTTCTCCCATGGTCGTTGACAGGAGCGACATGGTGAAGGGATGGATGGGATCGTTGCCATCGACCATGAAGATGGTGGTGTAGTGGGCAGATCTGCTCGGGGGACTCCGAGCCAGAGTTAGAGTCGAAGATTTGGAGGATGGAAGAGTCCTAAAAATCACTAGCATTAGAGACCCAAGTGATCAACTCGACATGGGCGTCATGATGATACATCCGACGATCAAAGCAGGAGGGTCTCCGAGTTGGCATCGTCGAGAAGAGCTTCATAGCTCCTGGCTGGGTTGCTCCTAGAGACGAGGATGGTGATGGAGAATACCTATTCCTCCATGATGAAGTCACGTGGTGGTGATCCAGAGATTGGGCCGAGTTTCTTCGACTTAGTAGGATCGATGACATCCATGAAGTCAGTGAAGAGATTTATGAATCCGATTGGCACTACGGCAACGTGAGTGACCGGGCGTGATGCTGGTATGTAGCTACTCAGTGGGACATGGTAGAAGCCGTCGGTGGTGATCATGCAGCGGTGGCATAGGGCTGAGAAATTGCCATGTAGGGTCTCACCGTAGGTCTTAGGCTTGAGGATCCATGTTCCACGGTAGGCGCCACTGTTGTGAAAATGTCCATGGCAGTCGTTACTAGGGGTAGCAATTGAGATGCATGGGGCAAGGGAGAGTAAGCCATTTGTGGATCGATATTGCAAGGACACATGGATTTACCCAGGTTCAGCCCCACATAGGGTAAAGAGACTATTTCCTTCTTTTTGTATTGATCTTGGAGAGATCATAGTGATGGCGAGCTTGGCTGCTAGGCGGTGATTTGCTTCTATGGGGTGTATCAGAGCGTATATACATTGAGGATTCCCCTAGAAAGGCTTATATAGAGTCACCCAACTAGGGTTTACAAGGATTGACACCGAGTCGGTTAGGGATTCGGCATCATAATTGTGGTGACCCAACAAAGCACTTCATGATGTAGTATACTATAGTCATTGACATAACACCAATGCAACACTTCTCCACTAGTATTACATCCCTTAGAGTGGTACAACAAAAACATTGCAGGTCTAAGACATGACTATAGATTACAACTCAACTCTTTAAAAAAGATCCAGAGAACAACTTAAGTTATAGAGGAAGAAAAGTCTTACAAAGAAGAACCAGAATAAGAGATTATAAACCATACTAAGAATAACTCAACTCTTATTAGCTGGCTTGCGATTGCAGCTATCGCAATGCTCCCTAGAAATAGGATCCATGGGCTAGAGACTTGTATTCCTATCTATTCTAGAACTTTATCTTCACTTCAAGTGATGTCGATGTTGACTCCGTTGACTTTATTGGGTTAGGTTTATACTCTTGCCGTCTCCTCTTCAGCATCACTTGGTGTTGATGACATCTTCAATGGCTTTAGAATCTAGCAAGGGTTAAGAAGATACAGTTGAGTACGATCATACTCAGCAAGTTCACTAAAAAGGAGTGTTTGATGCACTATCTACAACCACAGACCAAATGTCGTAGGTTATGAAGGTTTTCGTAAACATTTCTTCAAAGATTTCTTTTATACTGAAAAACTATGTCCGTCAGCCTTCACATGTTTACCAGAACTTCGTGGAGTTCCTTTCCTATCACGTTCACATCTCCTTCCCGGAACAGGGAGTAACATGTTACAATGCTTACACTCTGTAGAGGTGTGTTACTTTACCCATAAGAGACCTTAGCCTTGTTGCACATCCGAGTTGCATTCTCGTCCACACTTCCTTGGTGTGGGGCCTAGTCTAAGATCTAAGCCGATCACTACCCTTCGCCATGACACCATATGCCAACACGATCCTTCAAGTTAGCCACATCTCTGTTAAACTCCCTTTCAGGCTAGCTACAACTCTCATATGACCCTGAACCCTGAATACTCTGTAAGCTGGTTATGCCCTAGGTAGGCTCCATTAAAATGACCGACCTACCTCCGGAAGCTTCTCACATATAATCTATACACCAAACTGCGGGGCTCTAAGGGTGCCCACCCATATGCTGGATCCGCGCAAGGAATATAGTGTCACGTTAAGGTCGTCTGCTAACATATGAAAGAAAGAAGATCCAGCTGACTTCTCCATCCTATTCCAAATCTCATGGTTAACGTGTATTATACAGCGCTAGAATCACTCGCGACATTGGTTATTAAGTCCTAGATGATACTTTCCCGTGTAATGGTGGTTCATTTGCCAGTTATAATGGATCAGTTGATCACCCTAAATTAGTAACCAATAGTTCAAGTCAATTATGAAAATAGTGTTTTCGGTCATCCTTTTTGAAATGCAGGTGATAACAAAGTACATTGCAAATACTTGATAGAAAATAATCAAAGGACATGAGCAAGTTTGAACTTGCCTTTGTGATTACAAGATTATGCAATCACGGTCTTCGAGACAATATAAGACCGAATATATGAAAACAACATCATATGTTCGGTAAGGACTAATGTTTAATGAAGCAAGATGATGTGATGCATAAGTAATGCCATGCATTTTATAAAACCCCAAATTATTACTCAATATTGTGAATGATTTAAACTTAGGTGATTCCTTTAAGATTTGGTTTATCTTCAAGTTTACTTCACAAAAAAATGTATCATTCGGTAATTTAAGACTTAACATACAAGATACAAAAGTAAATACAATAATAACATATTGTTGGGTCTGCAGCATAGAAAACCAAAAAATTCCTACGATGAGAACTATACGCCAAGATCTATCTACTAGATATAGAGCAACGGGTGGATATACATCCATGGAGAACTTACCCTCAAAGACAACGAGTTTTGTTAACGAGTAGGAACTCGTGGTTGATGTAGTCGTACGCTTCCCGATCTCAAGATCGTGTGGAAGTCTGAGCGCCGCAAATCAGCAGCGCATCCGTCCTCGCACACACGTCCAAGCCACCGGACAACCTCCACCTCCTCGCTCCAGCGAATCAGCGGAAGCAGCAACTCCGTCCAGACGCAAGGCCACCGGGAACATATATGTCGCTAATCCGAGACCATGGGGGAATATGTAGAGGGGGAGAGAGATCCTTCACGAGGAGGTGTAGTTTGTGAGAGGGGAGAGGGGGGCTTTATATAGGAGGGAGGGAGACCCATCCCCTCCCATAGCCGGCGCATGAGGGGGGGCCTCCCCTCCTTCATTCATGTGGTGAACCTCCACTCACATAAACATGGCCTCCACCCAAAATCCCACTCACATGTATTTAATTTCCACCAAATTAAATGCAACTCTCAATTTAATAAAACTCTTTTATTTATTTTATTCAGAATTTTGTTAATTACTTTAATTAAAAAACATTCACATAAAACCCCTTGCAACATTTCAATATCACATGCAGAACCACTTTCTGCAATTTCACCTGAAACAATTCCGGTTTCTATCGAAACAATTCCTGTTTCTATCGAAACATTTCCTGCGCTTTGCAAACCTTTTGTCTGAAACATATGTGCTCCTAAATGGTGTCCGGCAACCCTTAAGTTTGTCACCCTACGGTTCGCGAATAATGCAGACATGATTGAGACTCCTCTCAGATCAATAATAAGAAGCGGGACCTAGAGATCCATATTGACTCCTGCACATTCAACGATGACTTCTGTGATCGTGAGAACCTTTAATGCTAGCAATTTAATACCTTTGTCTCATGATATAATACATGTACGAGATTCGATCATCGGTATCCAAATACCTAGTTTGATCTCGTTACTGACATGCACTCTTTTTTCTCGTTCCCGTGATATAACATTCTAGTGATCACATCACTTGCTTGCAAGCTATCTTAATGTGATATCACTGGGAGGGCCCAAAGTATATCTATCCACTCTTGATCCATGAGCCTCAACATAACACCTTCATAGCACTGAACCCACCTTTATAGTCACCCTGTTACGGTGTGACGTTTGATGTTATCAAGATACTCTTCCGGTGTTAGCAATTAACATGATCTCATGGTCTAAGGACTAAGACTACTTCGTATGATGTTATAGCAATATAAACATAATGACTTGATCGTAATGCTATACTTCGGATGAATGTTCATCACATCATTTCACACATGTTGTGACCTTGTTATTAACAACATCCAATGACCATGATCAGGAAACCTTGATCATCTTGTTAATCAACAAGCTAGTCTATAAGAGAGGCATAACTAGGAACCCTTTTTTTATTAAACACACATGTATTGACGTTTCCTATAAATATAATTATAGCATGCAAAATAAATATCTATCATATACAAGGAATACATAATAACAACTTTATTATTTCATCTCAGGGCATATTTCCTTTAGTCTCCCACTTGCAATAGAGACAATAATCTAGTTTACATAGTGATAAATCTAACACCCATGGAGTTCTGGTGTTGATCATGTTTTGCCCTAGGGAGAACTTTAGTCAACAGATCGGCTACATTCAGGTCCGTGTGCACTTTACAAATCTTTATATCTCCATCCTTGACATGCTCGCGGATGGAGTATAACCGGCACTTAATATGCTTGGAATTCTTGTGAGACCTTGGTTCCTTGGCGTTGGCTATGGCTCCATTGTTGTCACAATAGATCACCGTTGGGTCCAACGCACTAGGAACCACACCTAGTTCCATTATGATCTCCTTCATCCAAACCGCTTCCTACGCCGCTTCTGAAGCAGCAACATATTCTGCCTCCGTCGTTGATCCAGCAACCACACTTTGTTTGGAACTCCTCCAACTAACTGTTGCTCCGTTCAAGAGAAATACATATATCCGGATTGAGACTTAGAGTCATCCAGATCAGTGTCAAAGATAGCATCGACATAACACTTAGCGACTAGCCCTTCTTCACCTCCGTATACAAGAAACATATCCCTAGTTCTTCTCAAGTACTTAAGGATATTCTTGACCGCTATCCAGTGTTCCGAACCTGGATCAGATTGGTGCCTACTAGTCAAACTAATAGCATGTGCCACATCCGGTCTTGTACATAGCATGGCATACATTATAGAGCCTATGGCTGAGCCATAGGGGATCTTATCCATTATCTCTCTTTCTTCCGCCGTAGCCGGACTTTGAGTGTTACTCAATGTCTTGCCTTGCAACATAGGTAAGAACCCCTTCTTACTTCCATCCTTATTAAACTTCTTTAATATCTTATCAAGGTATGTGCTCTGCGATAGCCCAATTAGGCGTCTTGATCTATCTCTATAGATTTTAATGCCTAATATATATGAAGCTTCACCAAGGTCCTTCATCGAAAATTTGATGTTTAGATAACTTTTAACACTGTTTAAAAGATCTATATCATTTCCAATCAATAATATGTCATCCACATATAATATTAGAAATGCCACATTGCTCCCACTCACTTTCTTGTAAATACAAGCCTCTCCATAAGTTTGGACAAGTCCAAACTCTTTGATCACCTCATCAAAGCGGAGATTCCAACTCTGGGATGCTTGCTTCAGTCCATAGATGGATCGCTGAAGTTTGCATACCTTATCAGCATCCTTAGGATCGACAAAACCCTTAGGTTGTATCATATACAACTCTTCTTCAATATTACCATTGAGGAACGTAGTTTTGACATCCATCTGCCATATTTCATAATCGAAATATGCAGCAATTGCTAACATAATCCTAACCGACTTAAGCATCGCTATGGGACAGAATGTCTCATCGTAGTCAACTCCTTGAATTTGTCGAAACCCCTTTGCGACAAGTCGAGCCTTATAGATGGTCACATTACCATCAGCATCCGTTTTTCTTTTGAAAATCCATTTATTCTCAACGGCCTTTCGATCGTGAGGTAAGTCTACCAAGGTCCAAACCTGGTTTTAGTACATGGATTCCATCTCGGATTTCATGGCTTCTAGCCATTTGTTGGAACCAGGGCTCATCATCGCTTCTTCATACGTCGCAGGGTCATCTATTTCATCAATCATGAAATTCATAACAGGATTGCCGTACAGTTCAGGAGCTGCACATGTCCTTCTTGACCTGCGAGGTTCGGTAGTGTCCTCTTTCAGAGTTTCATGATCAATATCATTAGCTCTCTCTTCATTAGGTGAAGTCAACTCCGAAACAACTTCCAGTGCTGCACTACTCGCCATTTCATGAAGAGAAGGTTCAATAACCTCTTCAAGTTCTACCTTCCGACTACTCACACCTTTCGCGAGAAACTCCTTCTCAAGAAAGGATCCATTCTTGGCAACAAAAACCTTGCCCTCGGATCTGTGATAGAAGGTATACCCAATCGTTTCCATAGGGTATCCTATGAAGACGCATTTTTCCGCTTTGGGTTCGAGTTTATCCGGTTGAAGTTTCTTCATATAAACATCACATCCCCAAACTTTAAGAAATGACAGCTTATGCTTGTTTCCAAACCATAATTCATACGGTGTCTTTTCAACGGATTTAGATGGTTCCCTATTTAAAGTGAATGTAGCGGTTTCCAGTGCATAACCCCAAAATGACAGTGGCAAGTCAGTCAGAGACATCATAGATCGAACCATATCCAATAAAGTACGATTACAACGTTCTGACACACCATTACGTTGTGGTGTTCCGGCAGGCGTGAGTTGTGAAACTATTCCACTGTCTTTTATATGTGTGCTAAACTCGTAACTAAGATACTCTCCTCCACAGTCAGACCGCAGAAATTTGATCTTTCTGTTACGATGATTTTCAACTTCATTCTGAAATTCTTTGAACTTTTCAAAGGTTTCAGACTTATGTTTCATTAAATAGATATACCTGTATCTACTCAAATCATCCGTGAAAGTAACAAAATAACGATATCCACCTCACGCCGACATACTCATTGGTCCACACACATCAGTATGTATGATTTCCAATAAATCAGTCGCCCGTTCCATTGAACCGGAAAACGGCGTTCTAGTCATATTGCCCATAAGGCACGGCTTACATGTATCAAATGATTCAAAATCAAGTGACTCCAAATGTCCATCAGAATGGAGTTTATTCATGCGTTTAACGCCAATATGACCTAGACGGTAGTGCCACATATATGTAGATATATCATTATCAATTTAATCCTTTTAGCATCAACATTATGAATATACGTAATACTACTATCGAGATCCAACAGAAATAAACCATTCAACACAGGTGCATGACCATAAAAGATATTATTCATATAAATCGAACAATCATTATTTTCAAACTTAAATGAATAACCACTTTGCATCAAACACGATCCGGATACAATGTTCATGCTCAGTGCAAGCACCAAATAACAATTATTTAGGTTTATAACTAATCCCTGCGGCATATGGAGAGGCAGCGTTCTGACGGAGATCACATCAACTCTTGATCCATTGCTGACCCGCATCGTGACCTCATCCCTTGCTAGTTGTCTCTTGTTCCGCAGCCCCTGAACCGAGTTACATATATTAGCAACCGATCCCGTATCAAATACCCAGGTGCTACCACGAGTACTAGTCAAGTACACATCAATAACATGTATATTATATATACCTTTGTTTGCCTTGCTGGACTTCTTGTCTACCAAATACTTGGGGCATTTGCGCTTCCAATGGCCAGTCCCCTTACAATAGTAACACTCGGTGTCAGACTTAGGGCCAGCTCGGGGTTTCTTTTCAGCTGTGGCAACAGATTTGCCACCCTTCTTTCCCTTGTGCTTGCCTTTCTTGTCCTTCTTGAAACCGGTGGTCCTATTGATCATCAACACTTGATGTTCTTTCCTAATCTCCACTTCTGCAGTCTTAAGCATTGACAGAAGCTCGGGAAGAGACTTCTTCATGCCCTGCATATTATAGTTCATCACGAAGCTCTTGTAGCTAGGTGACAGAGATTGGAGAACACGATGTATGCCTACGCAAAGCACCTACGCATAAACCTGGCTCTGATACCACTGTTGGGTCCGCAGCATAGAAAACAAAAAAATTCCTACGATGAGAACTATACGCCAAGATCTATCTACTAGATACAGAGCAACGGGTGGACATACATCCATGGAGAACATACCCTCGAAGACAACAAGTTTTTTTAACGAGTAGGAACTCATGGTTGATGTAGTCGTACGCTTGCCGATCTCAAGATCGTGTGGAAGTCCGAGCGCCGCAAATCAGCAGCGCGTCCGTCCTCGCACACACGTCCAAGCCACCGGAAAACCTCCACCTCCTCGCTCTAGCGAATCAGCGGAAGCAGCAACTCCTTCCAGACGCAAGGCCACCGGGAACATGTACCTCGCTAATTCGAGACCATGGAGGAATATCTAGAGGGGGGAGGAGGTGTAGTTTGCGAGAGGGGAGAGGGGGGCTTTATATAGGAGGGAGGGAGACCCTCCCTCCCATATCCGGCGCATGAGGGGAGGGGGGGACTCCTCCCCTCCTTCATTCATGTGGTGAACCTCCACTCACATAAACATGGCCTCCACCCAAAATCCCACTCACATGTATTTAATTTCCACTAAATTAAATGCAACTCTCAATTTAATAAAACTATTTTATTTATTTTATTTAGAATTTTTTTAATTACTTTAATTAACAAATATTCACATAAAACCCCTTGCAACATTTCAATATCACATGCAGAACCACTTTCTGCAATTTCACCCGAAACAATTCCGGTTTCTATCGAAACAATTCCTGTTTCTATCGAAACATTTCTTGCGCTTTGCAATCCTTTTGTCTGAAACATATGTGCTCCTAAATGGTGTCCGGAAACCCTTAAGTGTGTCACCCTACGGTTCGCGAATAATGCAGACATGATTGAGACTCCTCTCAGATCAATAATAAGAAGCGAGACTTGGAGATCCATATTGACTCCTGCACATTCAACGATGACTTCTGTGATCGTGAGAACCTTTAACGCTAGCAATTTAATCCCTTTGTATCATGATATAATACATGTCCGAGATTCGATCATCGGTATCCAAATACCTAGTTTTATCTCGTTACCGACATGCACTCTTTTCTCGTTCCCGCGATATAACATTCTAGTGATCACATCACTTGCTTGCAAGCTATCTTAATGTGATATCACCAAGAGGGCCCAGAGTATATCTATCCGTCATCGGGATTGAAAAATTCCACTCTTGATCCATGAGCCTCAACATAACACCTTCATAGCACTGAACCCACCTTTATAGTCACCCTGTTACGGTGTGACGTTTGATGTTATCAAGATACTCTTCCGGTGTTAGCAATTAACATGATCTCATGGTCTAAGGACTAAGACTACTTCGTAAGATTTTATAGCAATATAAACATAATGACTTGATCGTAATGCTATACTTCGGATGAATGTTCATCACATCATTTCACACATGTTGTGACCTTGTTATTAACAACATCCAATGTCCATGATCAGGAAACCTTGATCATCTTGTTAATCAACAAGCTAGTCTATAAGAGAGGCATAACTAGGAACCCTTTTTTTTATTAAACACACATGTATTGACGTTTCCTATCAATACAATTATAGCATGCAAAATAAACATCTATCATATACAAGGAATACATAATAACAACTTTATTATTGCCTCCCAGGGCATATTTCCTTCACATATAACTGGGGTTGATTAATATCATGTAACTCTTATAAAAGCTTTTATTTTGAGTTGTTAATGTTTAAAATAAAGAACATAATGTTTTTGCCTGAAGTGGCAAAAAGAATAACTTTTGAAGACAATGGTGTTTATGTTAAATTAATCAGTTCTGAAGATTACATGGATTTGTACTATGATATTGATATGGCTTTAAGGATCTAGAATTAATATGTATTGAGTTGATTGACTAATAGACCAAAATTAACTATAAAGACATAATTTAATTTAAGACATAATATTTTTATGGAACTATTGAATTTTAGGGTTCTCATAAGCATTCTTAGGAATGCGAAATCATTAGCTCCCACAGTGAGTGAATGATGTAGTAAATTAACTTGTAAGTAATTGACTTTTAATTGGAAAACGATTTAAAAACCATACTACTATATTACAATACTTACTTAGGTTTATCATACACTATGGTTCTAATCTTAAGCATATATAATACTTAGTTCTCATTCTTTAGGAGGATGGTAACACTAAATGATAATAACTTAATTGAATCAAAATAGTGGTGATTTTCTAGAGTGTCTTGGTTGACATCAAAGTTTTGAGGTTAAGATTTACTATTGGGATGTCTTAAGGTAAAAGACATAATTAATCCCTAAAATAGAAGTGAATAGGATAAGTTAGTAAGAATGGTTTACCTAAACAACATAAGTCTTACGTAAACTTAATCATGAACTTTTAATTGAAGTCCAAACATAAAGGTATAAATTGTTAATGTGAAACAAGATTAGCAATCCAATCAATTGTCTAGTTTAAGGAATCCATTTTTAGGGTTTTAGAATAAAAGTAACTTTCTCTTTTTTTAAGGATTTAAAGCACTAAAAGTCTTTCTTTTTAATTTCAAAACATAACTTACATTTCCTTGATAAATAAATTTTAAGTAATTTAATAAAATTAGAAAATAAGTTATCTTGATTTATAGATGATAAAATTACTATATCCTTTTATTTAAATACAAGGAAAGAATTTTATATATTTTTTATCTATTATATTTTTTAGTAAAACTAAAATGGCTAAAAAAATATAGTTGGTATTTTTATAGTATAGTGGATTATATTTAATACCCAAAAGTGATTATTTTTATTTTTAGGACTTTTCCTTATTTTGTTATATTCCATGTAAGGATTTAATGGTGTTAATATTTAGTTGTGTTTTATTTAACTCAAACAAGTAATATTATATTTTTCTTACGTAGATATTATTTTTGTAAACATTTTGGTATATCATATGCATTTTTAGGAGTTTTCTACATTTTCCTGGGTTTAAAATGTTCAAAGGGCATTGTGGTAATTAATTTGTCGAATTTCCATTTATTTAGTAATTATCTTTAAAAACTGGGCCTGAGAACTTGCTAGCCTAGTTCACTACCCAGCCTGGCCCATCCCATAGAACTTTATATCCTAGTTCACTTCTCTCTCTCCTCGATACGTTCCTCTCTCCCTGTAGGAATGTTGCAGCCCAGCCGCTCACTTACGGCCGGCTTTGGACACCTCGGCCGCTGCCAAAGGTCACAAATGAATCATTGTTGTCCACTACATCTCTCTATCCAACCAGGTTTTCTCCTTTAATCCCCTCGCGTTTTCCCTCGTCATCTCTCTTCATTAGGGTTTAGGTGGTCGGCTCCGCCAGTTGCTTATGACCTAGTGGGATGTTGCTAGCAGGGTGGTGGTGTCGAGTAGTGCCCTAGTGGTCATTTACCACTACCAAACTTGTGGACATGATGATGTTGCTGGCGTGACTCGGTACGATTCAGGTGCCATGTCTCCCTCTGTGCCATCATGCCGTTGTCGCCCTTGTCGGCTACTCTGCTTCCTCTTCGTCAAGCCTTGTGCTTACCATGAGTAGGTGTCCTCTCTCCTCTTCTTCTCTTCTATCTAGTTCACCCTACTCTACTACCCTTCTGGGCTCAGAGTACTCGTGTTGATGCACTCTATTGAGCATACCTAGATCAAGTTTCTTGTTCATCTAGGTCTTGGTTAATTTGTACCTACTATTGTTGATAAGTTGTAGCTCTGTTATGGCCTAGTTTAGAATTGCTACTTGTTTAGTAATGGTTACTTGTATTTTGTATACCCTAAATTTAATGCTTGAATTTTGCATGATTTAGTCATCTACGACATGTTTGACTTGTTGTGGTCCTTAACTCCACAGAAACTGAATTTATGCTGAGCTGTTAAGTGAACAAGATTCATTTTTAAGCATGATAATGCATTGTTTCCTTTATTAGGTTCCAAATAGTTATTTTTATATAGAAATATGAAGTTGAGTTCAAATGGAGCTCAACTAAAGTAAAAGATAGGTTGATAATGTTGTTGGGCTAATCTCCTGATCTCCTATATTCTTGGAGTAACCTTATGATCTAGTAGATGTTGTGTGTGGTGTTATACAAGTTAGTGAGGTGTTGTAGTGTATTAATTTTATAATTACAGATGCATACTACACTACTTGGCTTTGTGGCTTTGATGCTTCTTTCTCTACTAGTGGCTGCTAGTGATCACTAGATCATGCACATACATGATCAAGAATATACTTGTGATAGTTGTGTGCAAGGTGATCATTTGTATCCACTATTGTGTGGCTACCCAATGTTGATTCAGTGATATGATTTGCTAGAATTCTATTGTCCAACAGACAACGAATGAGTTTTAGAAATGATTCCTAGCTACTTGGTTTAGGAAAATGATTTGATCTTGTATGAATGTCTCCAGTAAGCATGGCTTGCATGTGACTTTGATCCACTCAACTTGCTAGTAATTTATTTACAATGATTCCTAATTACCTAATTAATAAAATGATCAATTAGCTTGATTTATTAACTATGTGGCTCCAGTTGGATTTTAGATAATACTATGATTGATTACCTTGATCTGCTTGTCCTATCAACATGACAGAATACATTGAAAATTATTCCTAGCAATTAAAGCTAGGAAAATGATTAAGGTTGCTTATATTTCTTATTATTTGGTCAAGTGGCTTCTGCTGCCCTGGGTTGTTACTATGGTGCCTCCAATCTTGGAGTGTGCACAATAGTAACCTAGATAGCATGATTTGCTACTTGATTCTTGGTATGGCCTATGATGCAAAGGTTGGGGCACTAAACCTAAATAATAACAGATGCTTGTGTTCCCCACTCTATGATGATCCTTGCATAGCATTTCTATGCCAGTTTGAGATATCTCCCCCTTCAAAAATCTTTTTGTAGCTAACTGATAAGAATAAATGTTATGGTTTGTCTTAGTGTGTACCTCTCATGAAGTTCTACCTATTGTTGATGGCCTATTGGCAAACCTGGTCTAGTTCAACTTGTTCTTCTTTCCTGGCTCCTGCTACTCTGATGTATGGTGGGCCTACACCTCCTGTGACTACTGACTGCTCGTTGATAATTACTTGAGATCTTGCTTCAAGTGATCTTGATTGATAAGCTGCAAGAGCAGATGTGTTCTTGCTGGTAGTTCTTGCAGCTAGTTGATGATTTGGTATTGAACTATGGATGAACTGAGGAGGTCAGATGGTGGTGTGGATATGGATGCAGTCATGTGACTCACTAGTACATGAGCTACTACTCTACTATTTCTATACTGATGTTTGGATGTTGCTGCTATGTTTACAACACAGCAGTATGCATGTAAGTGTGTGCTGCTTATGAGCTACCTGTGAATGGGACCCTCGGTGGCTCAAGTTTCAATGCCTAGAGCTTGTCCTTGTGGATGAGCTCAAGTAACAAGTTACTGTCCAGGTGCTTGCCTCCATAATGCTAGTTATGTAGAACTAAGGCACAATTCATGTGATAAGAACATATTCTAAAATTCGGCCCCTTTTTTCTTTACAAAACACTTAATGATGATCTTGGAAATGTAACTCCTTGCCATACCGAGAGAAAAATACTAACAATAACTTCTCTTTTATTTTATTTTTGGTGTTTTGTAGGGATTAAAGTAAAGAAGAAAGAAGATACAAGATGAAGAAATGGTTTAGATATTATTTTAGGATTTCCTTTTATCCTTTTTGTAATGTTCTTTTTATTTGAAGATAATGTAAAGAATATTGTAATTTTGTATATTATTTAATAAAGTTGAGTTTTCTTTAACCTTTGTTATCCTTTGTGTGGTGTTTGCATGGATGAACAATAAGAAGGAATGAAGATATTGAGAGAACGACTTGCAGGACCGCACCCTGTAGAAAGCGCGAGTTTATGTCCGTACGACGACACGTGTTTCCGGCAGTACGGCAGCCTGGCACGTGGCGTGTGGAAATTTACCGTGCGAGCAACTTTTCCTAGCTCCTCATGTAGTGCAGTCTAGCGGCTTCCTAGCTACTCACTCGTATACTCCTTTTTTCTGATTTATTCATGTAAAGCACAAGTACAAAAAACAATGAAAAAAAGAGAAAAACAGTGCACTAAGAAAAAGTACAGTGTATCGCAAACGATAGCAGTGCAACATAGTACAAATAAGCCAGTGCGCGAGCTAGGACATCACACGTGTGTCGCGATTAAAGGCAATTCAACATAGTGCAACAAGACAGTGCACGAACGGTGTACTGCCAGGACACTGCGGCGTACACTACTAGCGAAGGTAGTGCAGCGTATTACAACAAGGCAGTGCACCGCCGGCGCACTTTTGAGACACCGCGGAGTGCACTGTGACCCTAGGTAGCGCAAAAGTTGTGTAAAAGAAAGAGAAAAATACCACACCCAAAAAAATATAGTCTATTGCAAACCTAAAAAAGAACAGTGATAGGTAGTACAACATGGCAGTGCATTGGTGATGCACTGTGAGGACACCACTACGTGCACTGAGACTAAAAATAGTACAACGCAGTATAACAGGTCAGTGCGATGCAAAAAAAGAAAAAAGAGAAAACATTCACCTAAAAAAGAGGCAGTGTAACTCCAGTATAACACGGGAGTGCACGGGTGTTGCACTGTGAGGACACCACGACATGCACTGAAACTGAAGGCAGTGCAATGCAGAACAAACATGTTGTGCACGGGACAGTGCATTGGAACCGCACTGGCTACATGCACCGTGACCGAATACAACGGAACAAAGAACATAAAAGCAATACAAGGGCAACGCACTGCCACAACATCGTTCGTGCACTGCGACTTTAGGCAGTGCAACAAAGAATAAAAAGGAAGTGCATGACTAATACACTACTAGTGTACTATCCCATGCACCGCAATCCAAGGCATTACAACATGGAACAAGGAGGCGGTGCATGGGCAGTGCACTGCTCACTGCACTGTAGAAAATTAGGCAGTGCATCCTATGATCAAAGTTAGTGCGATTTTTTTTATCGAAACCTACCAACATGTGATTTAGTTTTTTAGATCTTGATGCGACAAGTGCAACCGTCAAAACGGATTATGATTTTAACGTTTGGTTCAAAAGATATTTATTTTTATGTATTCTATTACACAAAAGAAAAGAAGAAAAATAGCTTGCTCGCTCCACGTCCTCACCACCATGGTCATTGTGGACTCGCCACCTGTCGCATGGGACAGATCGAGTGGAGCCACAAAATGCACCAATGGCTTCCATCCAGGCAGCAGAACGAGTCATATGCGCGCTCCCAGAAGCGCGCCATTTTTCTAGTGTTTTCGTGATATTGAAGATAAAGAAATGTACCTAGAAAATAGTTTAGGGTTTCTACTTTCATTTCTTGTAATTTTCTTTTTTACTTTGGACATTTTTGTACAAATATTATATTATTATACCTTATTTAATAAGATTAAATTATTTCTTCTATAATTTTAATTTCTCTTGTAATATATCTCTTTAATTGAGATTTTTAATTAATTGTACCTTATTTATAAATAAACATTCATTTCTTTATTTATTATTTTAGTTCAATTATTATTTATAATTCATTTTCACTTATTTGAATACTCAATTACTTTGACTCATATTTGAATTGAATTAAAATTAGTCTTCCCAAAAACATAAAGATTCCATAGAGGTCATGTTGAAATCTATCGCACTTGCCCTGACGTTTCCATCAGAACACGAGAGACTTTGAGCCCTTTATACCTCTTTTAGTTGTGCGCGAAAAT
Source organism: Avena eriantha (assembly GCA_910589775.1). Taxonomy (NCBI): domain Eukaryota; kingdom Viridiplantae; phylum Streptophyta; class Magnoliopsida; order Poales; family Poaceae; genus Avena; species Avena eriantha. Next base: position 519,648,264 of record OU342741.1, on the reverse strand, counting down.
TCCACGAATTTTCTTATGCATGAATGCAATGCACAAAAATGTGTCCTCTCTATTTCTAGCCTCTAATTTTAGGGTGTTACAGTCTCTCCCCTTAAACTAAACTTTGTCCCCGAAGTTTATACTCTCTTACGTTTCGAAATGTAGAACTAACTTGTGTGGATTATAGCAATTCTCCAACTCCATGATTATCTTCAATGGAGATATTTTGTGTATCTCCTTATCCAAACTTTTCCTTGAATCCTCCTTTAACTTGGCAACAATCAACTGCTACTTCCATTTGACACCAGAATTCCTTTTAATATCATCCTCTCTAGGGCATTTCTTATTGAAAGATCCTTTGATGAATGCCTCTTTTTATGATTGTTAATCTTAATATTTATCCTAATCAGGCTTTCTTACTTGGTCATAGACCTTATCTCTATGACATAGCTTTGGTCTCGGAAGTCTCACAATGATAAGGTTTTACCTTTGTCATCGCCCAACTATGGTGATGGTACCATACTGGGCCTACCTTGACATAGTTGTTTCTAGTGGTTTGCTTCTTAAGAATGGTCTTGGAATCATTTAGTCCAATCCAATCGGGGTTTCCTTATTACTTTAAACCGGTGTATTTTGGTACACTAGATTCATCTTAAGGACAATTTGATGATTGATCCTCTTAGCACTAGTCTGTTTAAAGTAAAATTACTTTATATATTTTGATTTATAACCTTACCAGGCGTTAGTAGATCCCTTGATATTTCCTTCAGTACTTCTTCAAATTCCTTTTATTGATCAACTTAAGGTCTAACCCCTACTATGTTTAAGTATAAACTTTGATCTTCCATTCCGGAACACTTCCGAGAATACTCCTATGGTGGTAACTTCTAATAACCGTATGAAAATAAGGCATTTTCATCACTGTTTAGTACATACTTCTTCCCCAACCTTTACTCAGAATATCAAATTTTGATACTCACATTTTACTATTTACTCTCACCCTTGATAATTCATACTAGTCTCTAAACTTTATGCACAACAACCATTGACTTTATAGTTATGATATTAATCTTTGTCCCACTTACACTATACCTATTTAAGGTCTCACGAAAGAATTTGCGGTATACCCACACAATTGTGGATATCCAAAATAAACCTTTCGAACAACTATCCACACATATAGAGTTATTGATCTCTTTTAAAGGTAGACATCTTACCTAAGAGATCTTAAAATGGTTGTCAATATGGATCTACCTTCACTATATATCCTAACATAGGCCAAGTTTTATGATCCTTATGTCATACAAATATTACTTGGTTAATTTAACCAATAAGGCATTAGTTGCGGATCATCCTGGTTTGTGTGAGGACTCTAGAACATCCTATACATCTTCAACTCCCGTACTCCTGGTATTATCTCTAAGATTTCATGGCTTGAGTACCATTCCATTCCAATGCCCCTCCTTTACACCATTTCATGATATTTCCATGAATATTGGTATTACTACTTCATCAGTCCCATAGCACTAACACCTACTTCGAATGAACCTAAGTTCATCCCCTAATGTTGCTCCATACCTTTTCTGCACTAATGTTCCTTCTTATTGCTGACCAATAATGATTTAAAATTGATCCATCCTTCCAAATAGCATTGATACTGCTATACTTTGGTTCATTTTTATGCAAATCTTCATCTTAGCCTTTCGAACTCGTCACTCCCTTACACGAATTCCCTTTCCTATCTAGGTATATAACATCAATAAATAACTGGATGATGAAACATGCATTTGCACACCAAGTCAAACTTTATGTACAACTCTAGTCACACAATAAAATCCAATAAAACAAAGAAAATCCAACTTTAGTGCATATAACACACATTACCCTAAGCCCAAAATATAATAGTTGAGTAAAACATCTCAAGAATTCAAGCTTAGATGTGTAGTATATAACACCTCCTAACATAGTTTTATGTTGTGATACAAAGCATACATAGGTCAAACTACTCTTTGTCTCAACATTTACCCAAGCTGCTTAGTTGCATCTGGATAATTTTGAGCAAAGTGGTCTCAAATTGGCTTTGACTACTTCTTACCTCCTTTTGGGACAAAAAATTACCACTAACCTTCCATTATATGGTAAAATATCCTCACTGATCTCTCCAAACGGTAACCAGGAAAAAAATAATACCTAAACCCAAAGATGATTGAACATTTATAACATCTAAGACTTCTATCATGGTCCTACACTGTTCATTTGTTTCTACTACTTCGAGATAATTTACTATGTATTGGTCATTATTACACATTCATCATGGTTTTAGAGCTAATCTCACCATGAACTTATTATGCTTTATGTGGGGCCCCCGGATTAATCCTCCGAGAATCCTTGTTATACATACACCACGATCCCATGATCAGTTAGTCATGGCACATAACCGACAAGTATCAAAGTAAACATCCATTACTTAAGCAGATACATGTTATACCTTACATGCCATTATGGCTACATCAATAATCATCAGCAGAACTTCATCAAGCATAGAGCCTGAGACATGCCTTAACCTACAGGCAACTGGCTGGGAGAACATCCTAGCTCGCATAGTCGTCAACGTCAGCTTCTTCTTGATATCTGACTAAGTTAATAGCCAGGGACAATGCCAGTGAGTACTTTGAATGTACTCGCAAACCATCTTAAAATGACAATAATAACAAGAGGATATGCATTATGGTTGTGGTAGTAGGAGGGATCCAAGAGAGGTTCTTTCATCAATTAGTTTCTCTTATAGATATAGCATCTACATATCTTTGTTGGAAACTTTTGTAAAACATTTTGGAAACCTTTTTGCAAAGTTTAGGGAAACTCTAGGATTGGGTCACCCATTTGTTTTGTCCTTCCGGTCATCCCATGACCAAACTCCTTTCCTTCCTTTCCGACCATCCCATGGTCAAAACATTTCCAAAGCCATTGCTTTCCGAAATCCTTTTTCAAAACAAAACCAGCACCGCTCTACAGCAACCTTCCCAACTATCCATGACCGAGGGCGCGGCTATTCGAATAGATTTACACTCTATAGATGTTGTACACTTTACCCACACCATCCGGGTACACTACCCTGATCTACACCGATCGTGGGTTGAGTAACCGATCAAGACTCTCCGAATGCCACTCCAGTATAAGTGCCTACCCTATGAGTGTTGTTCCCCTCAACACCGGGATTCCCTATATAGTACACAAGCCAACCATAGCGCTTTTTCCACTTCCCAAGTGTGCTCTTTCAATGAGGGGCTCATAGTAACGCGTGGAGGCCCGCAGACCCTTCGTTCCTTCTGCATGTCGATGTCTCACATGGACCCTTACAGGAGAAGGCCCACCCTCCAGGGATTTTTATCCCCTGTAGTCGTTGCAAGGAAGCTTATACCAGAATAAACAATCATCAAATCCAGCCCTTTCCCATTCTAGAGTAATGTGGTTGCACGGGTTAGTTGTTCTAGCAAAACTGCAAAGAATGGGGTGCGCTTTTGTAAACCTTTTTCCTCTAGCTTTCCTTTAGCATTTTGTAAAACAAAACCTTTTTCTTTCTCAACAACTCTTGGGAGGTCCCACCTCACCAAGGTTTTATCATAAAACGTTTGGTAAAACTTTTTTGGGGGTCTTCCCATCCTCTAGTTTTGCTTCGGCTAAAACGGGGTCTCCAAAGGGGTATGCTGTAATACACCATCTATCATACTAGGGTTAAATAGGTGTCATCAAGAGGGTTGTACTTAAGGCGAACAGAGCAAGGGGATCATACTAGGGTTAATACACCAGAACACACGTACAAGGCGAACATAGCGAGGGGATCGCAATGTCCTAGGCAAACATCACCCATCAAGAAACACATGATGCACTTAGGCAAGCAAACACGGCTAACTGGGGGGACCAAGGGGTTAACTACTCGCGATATAGGGGAATCCTATCTTAGGACTATTTATCCTAGACGTCATTGCTCTTAATGCCTGAGTAACTATCTTGCGTGTGAAGCCTTCGCCAAGTCATTGGACGCTTCTCGATAGTGTAGTACTTGTTTTCTTATGATTAGGAGGATTCCGCTGGTAGGGCAATCTTGTAGTCTCCTTCTATTGGCTGGTAGTTACTTCTCTTCACGTGGGAAAGACGTAGCTTTCCCCCTTAGGGCTAAGCTAGGCAGCTCGTAAAGTCACCAACCAAGAGTATTCGGTAAGGACATGGTCTTGGCATTCGCAGAGGGAACAAATGACAAACAGGGTTGGACAATCTTCGGGCGAATGAGGTGTCCTGCAGTTTGGGCAGTTGCCTAGGCATTGGCTGGCTTGATGTCCTTCTCCGCATCGGTTACACGCCTTGGTCCAGTTCTGGGTCGTTATAGCCATCTTGAGGAGTTCATATTGGTGGCGATCTTTCTGGTTAGGAGAGTACACACTAGGTTAAGGGGTTAGCATCCGGAGTTCAACACGGGAGGACGAGAGTTATACCACTATCGGATACGGTTGCGGTTTAGGCAAGTGGATTCCAAAAGAGGCTAGGTTTTAACCGATATAAGTTGGGGAGGTTTTACCATCGGTCGATTACGCCCTTGAGAAGACTAGACATCGAGAGATGCGATCGGCCAAGGGGGGTTGGTTCTGGGATGGGTCTGATGCAACGTCATGGGTAAAACACGCAAGAGAAAACACCAAACAAGCATATCACTTCAAGGGAGTTATTACAAAATAAGCCAGGTTGCACCCGGAGGTGTCAATAGTACTTAACATTACAAAACGCGCCAGGGACAATACATGACTCTACCCTATTGCTAGACGGGCGAGTTCGATAATACGGTTGATTATTCGGAGGGTGCCTCTGCGGTTTGTTGCTGACTCTAGGGGGTTTTCAGCTACTACATATCCTCTAGGGTATGGGGGATATTCAGCTCGGCTTCAGTGAAGGTGAGAGTGGTGCCTACCCAAGGTGCAGGGTTGGAGGTTGGATCGGCCGGCGCGGGTGATCGTACGATAGGGTGGTACTCGTTGAGGAAGGGGAGCTCGTCGTCAGTCCCGGGATTTCTGTCTTCAGGAGTTGGGGGTACTTCAATGGTCAACTTCTCCAAGCGGGCATTAGTGTCTCTAAGAATTCTTTCGCGGTTACGGAGTAGGTTAATATCCATCTTTAGAAGCAGATTCTCTCGCCTGGCCTTGTTAAGATCTTCCTGGGAATGTTGGAGTAGGTATTCCATGTTCTCTAACTGATTCCCAATGCAGCAGGTGAGGAAGGACTCGGTGGGAAGTCCATCTTGGTCGCGGTTTCCAAACAGGTGGTAGGGTGTATCCTTCAACTCATCTTCGTGGATCTTGCAGAGGCGCGCCATGATCTCCTGTATGGCTCGCACCACACCATCTACCCAGTTGCTGTCGAGGAAGGTGAAGATTGTGGATGCGTTGTCATCTTCGGGGGAGGGAATTACAACCTTGATGACCCATTGCATCACATTGGTGTTACTGCGAGGGAGTTTGGTTCCTTCAATCTTTGGCGAGGGCCTATTCACTCTCTTCAGCAGGTCGTGAAGCAGCTCTTCAAAAGGCCAGAAACTGTCTCCAATGATGATGCGCTCCGAGCAGAAAGAGGCCATCTACAACAAACTTTTAAGGTAGGGTTGGGTTAGTGACAAGTGTGCAAGATTTTAAGATTAGAAAATCATATTAATGCAAGTAGTTTTCAAAATGGAGGGGAAAAGACATACGCACTTTTGCAAATCATCATCTCTTCAACCTTGTCTTTTAGAAAATAGGTTTGTCGTTCCTGTCTAACGTCCATGCTAACTAAGGTCTCCTACAGTTAGGATGGCTTTGATACCAAGTCTGTGGGGCCCCCGGATTAATCCTCCGAGAATCCCTGTTATGCATACACCATGATCCCATGATCAGTTAATCGTGGCACATAACCGACAAGTATCAAAGTAAACATCCATTACTTAAGAGGATACATGTTATACCTTACATGCCATTATGGCTACATCAATAATCATCAGCGGAACTTGATCAAGCGTAGAGCCTGAGTCAAGCCTTAACCTACAGGCAACTGGCTAGGAGAACGTCCAAGATCGAATAGTCGTCAACGCTAGCTTCTTCTTGATATCTGACCAAGTTAATAGCCAGGGACAATGCCAGTGAGTACTTTGAATGTACTCGCAAACCACCTTAAAATGGCAATAATAACAAGATGATATGCATTATGGCTGTGGTAGTAGGAGGGCTCCAAGAGAGATTCTTTCCTCAATTAGTTTCTCTTATAGATATAGGATCTACATATCTTTGTTGGAAACTTTTGTAAAACATTTTGGAAACCTTTTTGCAAAGTTTAGGGAAACTCTAGGCCTCAGTAGAAAGGGTTGGTCTTACAGCATTTAAGGCAGTAGCTAGCGTATACAGCTCGAGGAGCACTTGTAGTTCGTGTATCCCACATAGTCAGATCCGGCAGGAGTAGGGGCTTTACCTCACCACGAGGGCCCCGAACCTGGGTACTTCTTGCGTCCCGCTACGCTCGCTTGTATCCAATCCCGCCTACGGACGCCGTCGATAGCTTCCCTACTAGTCCCCACACCTCTATCTAACCTCCTCAGGTACTGCCGTTCCCAATACAACGACAGTTGGCGCCCACCGTGGGGCTAGATGGCTTCGACCGGAGTCACGTTCCGCACGGGACCCCACACTTCAGCCGGTGAGCGCGTGGCCTCCGGCATGGTGCTCACGCTCGACAAGTTCGACTGCGTCATCGACAACGCTTCCTGCTTCACCGGAACCTCCTTCCTGGCGAACGGCACCGTTCTGCTATTCGGCGACCTCCCCGTTTACATCGCCACCGTCCCGAAGCGTTTCCCTAGGGAAATCGTCTCTGTTGTGGAGCTGCCGTGCTCAGGCGGCAGCGCCTCCGCCTCGTCTCGCGGCGTAGAGGTCATGATGGCCGGTTCCAGCCCCCATCCCCGCTAGCCGCGGGAGCGAGTCACGGACGAGGTCGTAACTTCCGCTCCTCCGCCGCCCCGGAACCCGGTGGAGGATGCCATTGATCGGCTCCTGACGCCGGTTAACCTCGGGGATAACCTGGAGGAGGCGGAGGCCAACTTTAGCATGGAGAGACAGATCCTCCTCCATGAGGCCATGGAGCTAGTGGCAGCCCGCAAGCAGCTCGAGATCACCCGACGCGAGTACGACCGCGCACACGGCCTCACTCCGGCTACCGCGGAGCCGAACCGGCGCGGCCAAGTACGGTGTCGGGGTGGCGAGCTGGGCGGTAGGATGGAAAAGGACGGGGAACCGGATCCCGCGCCTGCCCTCACACGGCCTACCTACAGCACGCCCATCAAGAACTTGCGCGCGGCGTGAGCCGCGGCAGATGAACTACCAGCCTGGAGGGCGAGGAGCGAGCCCGCCAGCACGCACGCGTGCAGGAGCTCCTCCGCGTCACGGACGAGCAGGCCGGTGCCAACCGGCAGATGCAGGAAGACCTTAGCTACTCCAGGGGGAGCAGGCTACCTGCCAACATCAGGGGCGCGCCGCGCGACACCCAGCAGGCGTCCTTCCCTCAGCCACCCAGGGCCCGCAGTAGGCGTCGCAACTCTGACAACAGGGGCCAGCCGCGCCAGGAGCAGACGGTGAACAGCAACCCGCCACCTCCCCCTCCGCCAGCCGGAGCGCCCAGACCAGCCAGTTCCCGTCTCTCGGGCCGGGTGGGAGCGCCCAACCCGGATTGTCCGGATGCCCGCGACCGCATCGAGCTCCTCGCTCAAGCGCGCATCACGGAGGAGGAAGATTCTACCGGTCCGGTTTGTTTCAGACCCCGCATCTAGAACGAGCCGTTTCCGGATAAATTCTCCCTGCCCAGGGACACCCCCAAGTATGACAGTAGCATGAAGCCGGAAGACTGGTTGACCGACTATGCTACGGCAGTCAGCATCGCCCACGGGAACAAGCGCACAGTCGTGTGCTACGTCCCCCTCATGCTAACCGGGTCGGCAAGGACATGGCTCAATAGCCTCATGCCCGATAGCATCAACGCCTGGCCTGACTTCGAGAAGGTGTTCGTCCGCAACTTCAACGACACGTACAAGCGCGCAGGGCGCCCGCGCGACTTGGACTTGTGCGTCTAGGGCGACCACGAGACTGACCGCGAGTACCTCGCCAAGTGGACGGAGCTGCGCAACACTTGCGAGGGCATCCTGGAGAGCCAGGCCATCGGTTTCTTCATCGAGGGTTGCCGAGAGGGCACCATGCTTCGCCACCGGCTACTGTGTGACGAGCCGAAAACCATGGCGGAGCTCATGACGGTTGCAGACCAGTACGCCACGGCGGATGCCGCCATGAAGAAGCCCCTCCGAGTAAACGCGGACGGACGTCCGACTCCCATGAAGCCGGCTCGCGACTGACCCAGCATTCCGGCGGGAGAAGCCGGATCCTCCAGACACCACGGCAACGATAACCGGTTCCATGGGGACCGCCAGGCTGGACAGCAAAAACCTCGCTACCACGCGCGGCAGGTCAATGCTGTGGAGGGCGCGCCCGACTCGCCGGCTAATGAAGCAAGGAGGCAGAAGCCACGGCTCACCTTCGACCAGATGTTCGATGGCCCGTGCAAGTGGCATAGCGGTCCCTTCAAGCCGGCTACGCACACCACCCGGAACTGCAGCTGGACCCGCCAGCTAAAGGACCAGGGCAACCAGCCTCGTCCCCCGCCTCCCCCGCCGGGTGGACCTCCACCACCGGCTCGGGGAGCCAGCAATGATGGTAATGGCGGCAACGGTGGCAACAACAACAACGGCTACTCCCAGCCGCACGCCGCCTACCATATCTTCAAGACGGAGCAGGACGACAAGCATAGCCGCAGGCGATGCTCCAAGGAGGTCAATAGCATCACCTCTCCGGTCCCCCAGTACCTGAACTGGTTGGAAACCCCCATCACCTGGAGCCGGGCGGACCAGCCTGAGCATCTACCGACTCCCGGGGACTACGCCATGGTGCTCGACCCCCTCATCGTCTCCAACGCGCGCACTTGCCGATTCTCGCGCGTCCTCATCGACGGAGGCAACAGCCTCAACCTCCTTTACCAGTCCTCGCTGGAGAAGCTGGGCATTTGCAAAAGCGACCTGTGCCCGACTACCACGACATTCCACGGCGTACTGCCGGGGCCAGCCTGCGCTCCGCTGGGGAAAATCCAGCTGGACGTCATCTTCGGGACCGAGGAGAACTTCCGCCGCGAACCAATCTGGTTCGAGGTGGTAAATCTGACGAGCTCCTACCACGCTCTCCTCGGGCGCCCCGCCCTCGCCAATTTCATGGCCATCCCCCACTACGCCTACCTCAAGACGAAGATGTCGGGACCCCACGGCGTGATCACCGTTGCCGGCTGCTTCAGGCGATCGATGGAGCGCGCTTCGGCCAGTTCCAAACTGGCAGAGGCCCTCATCATAGCGGAGGAGAAGCGCGTGATCATGCGCAATGTGGCCATGGCCCAGTAGGACATTCTGGCTAGCAGCAAGCCGGCTAGAGAAGGAGCCTTCCAGCCCGCAAAGGAGACGAAGAGGATCCTACTCGACCCCTCCGATCCGACTAAGTTCGTCACCATTGGCGCCGGCTTGGACAGCAATAGGAAGGCGTGCTCGTCGACTTCCTCGGTGAGAATCGGGACATCTTCGCATGGTCCCCCAAGGACATGCCGGGTGTGCCGACGGAGTTCGCCGAGCACTCACTTCACATGCGTCCGGATGCCAAGCCGGTCAAGCAACCTCTGCGCCGGTTCGCAGAGGAGAAGAGAAAGATAATCGGTGACGAGATCACCCAGCTCCTTGCAGCCGGGTTCATCATGGAAGTGTACCACCCGGACTGGTTGGCAAACCCAGTCCTGGTGCTGAAGAACAACAAGACCTAGCACATGTGTATCGACTACACCAGCCTGAACAAGGCATGCCCGAAAGACCCCTTCGCCTTGCCCCGTATCGCTCAAGTCATCGATTCCACGGCCGGCTGTGATTTGTTGTCTTTTTTAGATTGTTATTCTCGGTACAATCAGATCCGGTTAAACCCGGCTGATCAGATCAAGACATCATTTATCACCCCCTATGGGGCTTTCTGCTATGTAACCATGCCTTTCGGCCTAAAGAACGCAGGTGCCACCTATCAGCGATGTATGCAGAAATGCTTGTACTCGCAGATAAGCCAAAACATGCATGCTTACGTGGATGACGAGGTCATCAAGACCAAGGAGAAGCGCACCCTCCTCGAGGACCTGGGAGAAACATTTGGCAACCTCCGCCAGTACCGGATGAAGCTGAACCCAGAGAAGTGCGTCTTCGGAGTACTGTTCGGCCAGCTTCTCGGTTTCCTCATTTCACAGCGAGGTATCGAGGCGAATCTGGAGAAGATCGCGGCCATCGAGAGGATGCAGCCACCCAGGAACCTGCTTGGAGTCCAGAAGTTCACCAGATGCCTGGCTTCCCTCAGTCGCTTCGTCAGCCGGCTGGGAGAGAAGGCACTCCCGTTGTACCAGCTGATGAAGAAGACGGACAAGTTCTCCTGGACCTCGCAAGCCGACATCGCGTTTCACGACCTCAAGCGCATGCTATCCACAGCACTGGTTCTAGCCATGCCGGCTAGTAAGGAACCAATGTTGCTCTATATAGCAGCCATCAGCCGGGTCGTCAGCGTCGTCCTGGTGGTGGAGCGCCCCGAGGAAGGCAAGGCTCAGCCGGTTCAGAGACCCGTCTACTACCTCAGCGAGGTTCTCTCCCGCTCCAAGCAGAACTACCCCCACTACCAGAAGATGTGCTACGGCGTGTACCTGGCGTGCAAGAAGCTCAAGAACTACTTCTAGGAGCACCCGATTAAGGTCGTGTGCACTGCACCCCTTTTGGAAATCATTGGCAACAAGGACGCCACCGGCCAAGTCGCCAAGTGGGCCATCGAGCTTGCCACCTACTCCATCCAGTACGAGCCCCGGCTCACGATCAAGTCGCAGGCGTTGGTGGACTTCCTCGTCGACTAGGCTGAGACCCAGTATCTCCCACCGGTTCTGGATTCGGACCATTGGCGGATGCACTTAGACGGATTGAAGATGCTTGGGGGCTTGGGAGCCGGCATCGTGCTCACCTCGCCCAAGAGAGACCGGCTGGAGTAGGTACTGCAGATCCACTTCAAGGCCTCCAACAACATAGCCGAATACGAGGCACTAGCGCACGGGCTTCGGCTGGCCAAGGAGATCGGTGTCAACCGGATCCTGTGTTCGGCGATTCGGACTTGGTGGTGCAGCAGGTATCCGGAGAATGGGACGCCAGAGACGCAAACATGGCTCTCTACCGGTTGCACATCCAGAAGCTCAGCGCCTCCTTCGACGGGTGCGAATTTCACCACATCCCCCGCGTCAACAACGAGGCAGCCGATGGGATCTCCAAGATCGGCTCCACCTGGCAGGCCATCCCACCATGGGTCTCCTTGGAGCACCTGCACAAGCCATCCAGCAACCCGTTGCCAGAATCGGACTCCATCGTCTGGGCAGGAACCCATTCCGGCTGACGGAACGGCGGAAGCAGAGCCGGCAGAACCACCAAAGAAGAAGACCCGCACCAATTCCGGCCAGGCAGTGCCTTTTGGCTCGCAAGACCCGGGGGCTACCGGCTCGCCTAGCGGCTCGAGGGCTGCCGTTCCGGGTACGCCACCCGGACGACCCCCCGACACCCGTCAACCAGAGGACATGAACATCATCGTAATCCGGGAAGTGCCATCCTGGGCACAGCCCTTCATGAGCTACATCGCCGATGGAGAACTTCCAGACGACGAGGTGGAGGCCAGGAAAATCCGGCGCCGCGCGCACACGTACACCATCATAAACGGCGAGCTGTACAAGCGCAGCGTATCCGGTATCTTCCAAAGATGTGTTGATGTGGACACGGGCTACCGGCTACTCAAGGATATCCACCAGGGCGAGTGCGGGCACCACGCTTCGTCAAGGGCGATAGTCGCCAAGGCATTCCGCCATGGTTTCTATTGGCCCACCGCCCTCAAGGACACCGAGCAGCTGTTCCACGCATGCAATGGGTGCCAGCGCTTCGGGCAGCTCAGGCACATGCCAACTTCGGTACTCAAGACCATACTGATCACCTGGCCTTTCGTGGTTTGGGGCCTTGACATGGTCGGTCCCTTCAAGCGAGCACGCGTGGGCATGACCCACCTGCTAGTGGTGGTGGACAAGTTCACGAAGTGGATCGAGGCCAAGCCTATCCGGAAGCTGGACGGGGCGACGGTTGTCACCTTCTTCATCGACATCAGCAACCGTTTCGGCTACCCCAACAGCATCATCACCGACAACGGCACGAACTTCGCCAAGGGGGCCTTCGCCCGGTTCTGCAGCAACAAGGGCATCCGACTGGACCTCGCCTCCGTCGCGCACCCGCAATCCAACGGGCAAGTCGAAAGAGCAAACGGCTTGGTGCTAGCCGGCATCAAGCCACGTCTCATCGAGCCGTTGGAGCGTTCACCCGGATGTTGGATCGAAGAACTTCCGGCTATGCTGTGGAGCCTCCGCACCACGCCGAATAGGTCAACCGGCTACACGCCATTCTTCCTGGTCTACGGATCAGAAGCCGTCCTCTCCGCCGACATCGAGTTCGACTCCCTTGGCAAGCTCCTCTACAACGAAAAAGCCAACCAGGAGGCGCGGGAGGACGGAGTGGACCTCCTAGAGGAGGCCCGCGAGCTGGACTTGTCCAGATCAGCCAAGTACCAGCAGCGACTACGTCGCTACCATTCAAGCCGGATCCGCCCAGTCGCATTCCGCGAGGGCGACCTGGTTCTCCGGCTGGTGCAAGACACGAAGGGCATGCACAAGCTATCGCCACCCTGGGAGGGCCCCTTCATCATCAGCCGGGCGCTGCCCAACGACTCCTACTACCTCATCGACGCGCAGCAGCCGCGCAAGAACAAGATGGACAAATCAGACGAGGAGACCGAGCGTCCCTAGAACACGGCTCTGCTGCGCCCGTTTTACACCTAGTCACCAGGCAGTGTATGTATCTCCAAAACCCTATGAATGAAAATGCGGACCCCCACGAAAATCTCGGGGGCTCCTTGCTATAAGTGTGTATGCATCTGTTTTCCGGTTCTGATTTTCCTGCTCCGGCAACCCCTACCCGGGGGCTCGCCGGCTGGCACGTCCTGTTAAGTCGACAAACCGGCTGAGTGCTGTGCGACGATGTCAGAGGCCCACTCTTCGTCTCAGTTACAGACCGCAACCCGGCTGTCCGGCTAGTAAGAGCAAAAGCCCGAGGCATCCCACATGAAAAACGGGGAGGAGACGCGACAGATCAGGTGTCCCAGCCCTGCAACTAGCTCGAACCAATCCAGCTGCTAAGGCATTAGTACCGTGTGCAATGTACTGTCAGCTCCCTTCGATTCCGGCTACAGACCGCAACCCGGCTGCCCAGCAAGGACGCAGCGAAAACAGCAGAGCGCACGGGAAAGCGACTAAGTGTCTAGAAAGGGACAAGCCAGTTTTCGAAAAAACAAGCCATTTTTCGGCTACAATTTGGTAGACTAACCTACTAGGACATGTGTGTATGCGTATGTACGTTTCATCCGACTACCTAGAGTCGGAATTCAGGAGAAGGAAAGAAGATTCGAAGTCCTTGCCTTCATCAAGCGCTCCGAATCTCGGGGGCTACACCCACTGGGTGCGCTCGCGCGCCCCCAATGGAATCTTGTGGTTCCCGACCGGCTAAAGGCGTTTAGTCGGTCGATCGGAGCCCAGGTGAGGGCAAGGGCTGGAGCAAGAGAAGAAAGGAAGATTCGAAGCACCTGGCTACGCCAGCTCCTCCGAATCTCGGGGGCTACACCCAGTGGGTGCGCTCGTGCGCCCCCACTGGAATGTTAGTTCCCCCGGCTGAAGGTGTTCATCCAGCGAAAGCAATCGACTGAGATGAGTCTAGTCGGATGAAGATATAAGAATTTGGAAAGAAGGAAGACTCGAAGCACCTGGCTACGCCAGCTACTGCGAATCTCGGGGGCTACACCTAGTGGGTGCGCTCGCGCGCCCCCACTGGAGGTGCAGTTCCCCCGGCTAAAAGTGTGTAGCCGGGCGAAGTAAGCCGGATAAGGTTAATCGGTGAAGTATCGAAAGAAAATTCGAAGCACACAAGTCAAGGGAAACTCAAGAATTTCAACAATGACAAACAAAAGAGAGACGAAGCTCCCATAAGTTACCCGGCGTCAAAGACGGCCGGCACAAACGGACAAGGTTCATAAGTATGTAACACAAGACAAATACACCCGGCATCCCGGGATGATATCTAAGCGGCAGGACCCTTGCCGTGGGGGAGTTCTTGGCCGGCAGAGGCTTCGGGTAGCGGAGGAGGCGCGGAGCTTGATCCGGTTCCGGCGCTGGCAGGCGGCGGCATCGGGACCTCCACATCAGGAGTACCAACAGACTCCGAGTCGGTGAGCACCTCGTCGGGATCCACGTAATCGGCGATCTTGATGGCAGATCCGCGGAGCTTCGGATGGGCCTGGCGGATGGCGGCAAGATCGGCTCCAGCACGGAAGCCACCATCGATCTTCTCGACGCGGGCGTCCTTGTACCAGGAGAGCATGAGGGCCAAGGCCATCTCTGCTCCGGCCCGTGCCGCCAAGTCTCGCAGCCGGTCCACCGCAGCCGGCACCTCCCCCACCTTCACAGCTAGCTGCGCCATCGTCTCCGAAACCGGAGCCTCCGGCCACACGAAGGAGAAGACGTCCCGCGCTGCCTGGCGAAGCTTGGCAGCTTCCTCGCCAAGAAGAACGACGAGCTCCTAGGCCGTCGGCTGTGCTCCCGGCCAGTTCTCCTGCAGTCGGTTGTAGGCTAGCAGGTCTATGCCGGGGTAAAAGGTTGTCAGAAAAGAGAAGTCAGATCCGGCTAGCGGATCCGGAAAGAAAGGAAGACGGGAAAAGGACTCACCCTTGGCAGTGTGGCCGACCTGCATCAGCTCCTCCACTAGCGCCTTCTCCTTGGTCGCTAGCCGTTTGATCTCCTTCTCTTGGTCCTTGTTCTGGGCCTCGAGAAGGGAGAAGGCTTCGGTCCGGCTAGCGAGCGAGGCGTCGCGCTCCTTGATGGTGGCCTCCATACCGTCCACCCTCGTGTGCCAATCCTTGTTCTGCTGCCGCAGAGTAGAATTGAACTTGCTCAGCCGGTCGTTCGCTTCCTTCAAGCGATCGATCTCGCGCTGAGC
The DNA here is from genome assembly GCA_910589775.1 of Avena eriantha. Taxonomy (NCBI): domain Eukaryota; kingdom Viridiplantae; phylum Streptophyta; class Magnoliopsida; order Poales; family Poaceae; genus Avena; species Avena eriantha. Next base: position 519,633,047 of record OU342741.1, on the reverse strand, counting down.
GCACACAAGGATGGCTACAACAAAACCGGCTGTCAGTACCAAAAAAAGGGCAAGCCGGGTGAAGCGAACTTACTCTGGGATGTCCCGTTGGCGGCAGCGAGCTTCTGCTCCAACGTCCGGTTCCCGCCAGCTGTGGCCTCCAGCAGCCGGATCTCCTTCACCGCCAGCTCGAGCATGGCGACAAGGTCCGACAGCGAGGCGGCGGAATAAGCGTCGTCGTCCACGGCGTTGACGGCCAAGGACTCCTTCATCGCGACCACCACCATCTGCCATTCCTCCCCAGGCTCCTCGTCGGAGTTGTCATCACCAACGACGACGAGCTCCTTGCCAGCAGCCCCCGGCGCGCCCGCGGAGGAGCCTTCCAGCTAGGAGGACCCCGCTTCCGGCTGGGGAACTTCCGGCTGGGCGGAGGCGGTCGGCTCGGCCTGAGGGGGAGGAGAAGGCCACGCCTCAGAAGAAGGAGGGGCGTTGGTCGGCGTAGTCGGGGCACGGGGCAGCGACCCGGCTGGCGCGCGTGCCGGGCTCGCGGCTCCGAAGGAAACCAGTGTGCTAAAGAGAAAAAGGAGATGGCAAAGGCAAAACAAAACAAAGTCAGAAAAGGAAGAAAAAGGGCAAGCAGACAGAAAGAGCCGAAAGAAAAAGGGGGGAAAAGGAACATACCCCGGCCCAAGAGGAGCCAGGCAAGTCGGGCGTAAATTCCTCGAGGGGAGCCAGGCACTCCTCGCGGATGATGCAAGGGAACATCTGCCGAATACAAGAGATCAGCCAAGCGAAAACAAGGAACAAGTACAAGAAAACACCAAAAATGCATCCGGTTAGAAGAGCTTACCCGGGGCGCGCGGTTCTCCCGAGTATAAGGCGCCAGGCTGAACTTCCAGTTCTCCGGCAGCCGTTCCTTGGTGATCGTCCACACCCACTCCTTCAGGTTGTGGTAGCGGGGATCGCGGCGCGACGGCCGGGTCGGGTCCAGCCGGCCGGAGTAGTAGCACATCTTGTGTGCTCGCTGCTGCAACGGCATCATCAGCCGAGACATCCAGTTGAGAGTGACGTCCAGGCCGGTCAGCCGGCAGTGGACGAGCGAGCGCATGCGCTTCAGCAGCTCATCTGTCTCCGCCTTGTCACCGTGGAACTTCAAGTCCCAGTTCTCCCGGCATGACTCGACGTCCTGGAAGGCCGGCAGATTGATCCGATCAATGTTGGTAAGGTTCTTCACGTAGAAGTACGACTGTTGCCACAGTCATACCGTATCATGAAGAAGGAATTTGGGATAGCCAGTCTGCAAGCGGGAGTAGATGGAGGTGCCGCCGCAGACGACTAGTGGCCCCTGGGTGAATTGCACCTGTGGCCGGACTCGGAAGAGCCGGCAGAAGAGCCCGAGATCTGGCTGGATCCCGAGGTAGCTCTCGCAGAAAGCCACGAAGTGCGCCAATGTTCCGATTGCGTTGGCGCCGAGGTGGTGAAGGCGAAGATCGAAGAAAGCAAGGAAGGTCAAGAGGAACGGGTTCACCGGAAGGGCAAACCCGCATGCCAAGTGCGAAAGGAAGATGACACGCTCTCCCTCCGCCGGATGCGGCGACACCTCCCCGGCCGGCGCCAGCCGCACCGCCACCTCCTCCGCCGGCGGGAGGACGCGGGTGGCGCGGGTACTTCGCGATTTGGTCCTCGGTGATGGAGGAGCCGCACCAGGCCCCGCGGTTGGCGGCCATTTCCGGTTGACGAGGGGGAGCGGCGACGGAAGATTGACGGTGGCCCGTAGTGTCAACGACGGCGAGCGGGCGGCGCAAAGGGCAAGGGCGCAGGAGCGGAAGCAACGAGAGAGAAGGAAACTACAACGGGGGAGCGAAGGAAAGAAATTGCCTCCCCCACGGCGTCCCTTTAAAGGACCAGAAGGGAAACCGTCGACGGGGCACGTGGCGCGCATCCGGGCAACCCACACCCCAACCGCCGCCTAGATCCTGTGTGCCAGAGCAGGATGCGCAGAAGATCCTGGAGCGAGAATCAAAGTGCTGGACAGTAGTTTCCCGAGGCGACGTGCGACGAGACGTTACGCTGCCCGCCGCAGAGTAATGATGGCGCGTGCGCGCGTGGCTGGCGTCAGCACTGATGTCACGGGTATCGCAACCGCCAAGCTCAGCCGGACACAAATTCAAAAGAAAGAGGAAGCGCACACACATTTCGCCTAAGGGCGGAATCCACACGCGCTCGGGGACTAGTGTCAGGGGGATGATCCCCAGGTACCCCAACCGAATAAGAAACAAGACAGTTGGATCACGTCCGGCTGACCAGATGCAGCCGGACAGGGCAAGACAGGCCGGCTATCCCCCGGTAGCCGGATCAGCAAGAGGCAGCCGGATACAGCGACGTGGCCAGACTCAATCAATGGGACAGGGCGACGTGTGTATCAGTGCACGGTACGCCCTGTACGGTGAAAAGACTGGCAACTACCCGGCCATACCGAAGACTTTGCGTGGGTGATGCACGAGAAGTGGCCGGTGCTGACGACAGGCTCGCACGGCGTCCACTGTGCCTACGATAGCCATACCGCTTGTACTCCGATAAGACAAGCCATACCGGACACTGTAGATGACTAGTCGGCTGGGACCCGCCTGCGGGTACCGCCAGTCGGACTGGCTAGTGAGACCTTTGCCTCTCTGCCTATATAAGGAGAGGCAAGGCCTCAGTAGAAAGGGTTGGTCTTACAACATTTAAGGCAGTAGCTAGCATATACAGCTCGAGGAGCACTTGTAGTTCGCGTATCCCACATAGTCAGATCCGGCAGGAGTAGGGGCTTTACCTCACCACGAGGGCCCCGAACCTGGGTACTTCTTGCGTCCCGCTACGCTCGCTTGTATCCAATCCCGCCTGCGGACGCCGTCGATAGCTTCCCTGCTAGTCCCCACACCTCTATCTAACCTCCTCAGGTACTGCCGTTCCCAATACAACGACACTCTAGGGATTTTTATCCCCTGTAGTCGTTGCGAAGGAGCTTATACCAGAATAAACCATCATCAAATCTAGCCATGTCCCATTCCAGAGCAATGTGGTTGCACAGGTTAATTGTTCTAGCAAAACTACAAAGAACCGGGTGCGTTTTCGTAACCCTTTTTCCTCCAGCTTTCTTTCAGCATTTTGTAAAACAAAACCTTTTTCTTTCTCAACAACTCTTGGGAGGTCCCACCAAACCAAGGTTTTATCATAAAACATTTGGTAAAACTTTTTTGGGGGTCTTCCCATCCTCTAGTTTTGCTTCGGCTAAAACGGGGTCTCCAAAGGGGTATGGTGTAATACACCATCTATCATACTAGGGTTAAATAGGTGTCATCAAGATGGTTGTACTTAATAGTACTAAAGCGTAATGGTTTGGAGAAGCCAAGCCACTACCAAGTAGAGATCATCATATAGTAGAACAATGAAGTTTTCATAAAGCAGTAAGATAAACCATGCATAAGTAAAACAGTAGGACAAGGCTTATGAGCAAGAAGGTGGCTTGCCTGCGATCAACAATATGGCATAAATGTCCCTGGACTTCTTTAGATAACCAGGAATACCAATACCAATAAGATCTCTTCTTCTCGGCGTCAATACAAGCGCAACTATCGCCGTCATCGAGTATACATGCAAACAAGAAAGGACACAATCAAAACAAGGCATACAAGTGGACATACATTCAGCAAGAAAGTGAACAACACAAGTATAAGATTCGGTAGGTTTTTATAAGATTGGATTTAGAAGATTGGAATTGGCATAGAAGCATTTGAAGGAAATCCTATAGAACTTATAGTCTAGAAAATTATTTAGGAGAGGGCCTTTAGACCAAGGCCATAATCCGTATGATACCATTGTATAGAAATGATACTAGCAGATAGGTAGTGGTAATATGAAGTCAACAAAAGTGATTTCACTAATTTACCCTTTTTCTTTGATTTATTAAGCATTTTCTAGTGATAAAGGCTCTAGTTTTAGATAATAATCCACCAGAGATGTTCTGTATGTCCAAAAATTATTTCCTTGGGTGGTTAGGTAGGGCATGATGTGCTAATTCACTTAGAGTTGGAATCATGTCAAATTATTTACCATAATGCCCTCGGTAAATTCCCAAACTCGGTTCCGCATGCAATTTGTCTTTTTAATCAGTTTTAAAATACAGGTCCAAATGGTATGAGGTCTAGGTAATTGGATAGGTATTACAAATACCTTCCAGTAGGATTTGGAATCACTATTTTTGGAGTTGCCAAACTTCTAGAATGATTTATCTAGTGATAATGCCACCTATAGAAGTATTTAATTCACTAAAAATCAACAGAGGATCAATAAATCCTTATCTCCTTGTTTTAGATAGGTATTGATGTGCCACTTCTCTGGGAGTTGGAATTAGCCTAATAGGTGCTGGAGATATGCCTAGGGAATTTTCTAAAGTCAGAAATGGAGGGATTTTGTTATTTTTACCAATGTTAAAGCATAGTTCACCTTGACATAAAATAAATACTAACTGGTAGGTCTAGAAACTAACTTTCATAGGAACTTTGATTCATCCCATTTGGGTTTGCATAGCCCACTGAGGATATTATTGATTGGAAATGATACGTTTTTGTAGATAATTTCTCAGAAAATGCGGGTTTACTGATTTGCATAAATTTTGGTTCTGCATGTTGTACAAAACATGTGGTTACATGTCTATCTAGGAAAAACATGGTAGTTTTCATTTTATTTGGTAGTTAAACCAGACCTGCATATTACAGATCTAGAGGAAAAGAACAAAAGAAAGGCAGAGGTGGGCCATTTTCTAGGCGAGATGTGCCGTGCGGGGGGATTTCGGCCCATCTGGGTGGCACACGACGCGGGAGCCGGGTTTGAATCCCTATGGGCGGGGCCCATGGGCCAGTGACACACAGCCCCGAGGGGGTATGAATCAAGGTTGGCCATCCGATCTAGGCACGATGGACGGCCTCCCGTCGTCGTCCCCGCGGTGGTTCTGGCGGCGCGGCCGAAACCCTAGCGGTGGCTGGCTGGGAGCGGGGAGGCCTACCAGATGCTCGGGAGGTGTCGGTGAGGTTGCAGGGAGGCACACCACGACGAGTCAGGAGAGGGGCGGCAAGGCGGTGCTCTCTTCGGGAAGGGAGCTCGCGCGACGGTGGTCGAGAGGGGCTCGTCGGAGCTCGACGCAGCAGCACAAAGCAGGAGAAAGCAGGGGAGGAGGAGAGGTGCCCTGGGGAGTTAAGTGAGGAGCAGGGGGAGTGAGTGAGGGGTAGAGGGAACCGTGGGGTGGCCTCTAGTCCGTTTAAACCAAAGGGGAGAGGTCCATGGTGAGCTATGACCATGGAGGGCTTGGGGAGGAGGGCTGGTCACTGGTTGGTCGAGCTGGGTGGTGCTGGGAGGCAGTGTGGGCCTGGTGATCGACCAGAGATAGGTGGGAAGAGGGGTGTTGCTTCTGCTGCTTCCCAAGGCTTATTTATCAAGATATGTAATAAAGGCTTGATCCTCTCCATCTCTTCTTTCCAAGCATAAGAGACAAAGGATGGGAATGCTATAGTGGAGGTACTATAGCACACGACCAGGGGTGGTGTGGTATGCTGTGGAGAAGCATTGGAGAGGTTTGCTGAGGGTTTGAAAGGGATTTAAAAGATAATTTCAATGATTTCAAAAGTTGGCCAAACTTTGGATCATGAAGAAAGTTTTAAAACTTGATCTTGGAATGTTGAGGTAATGATCCTGGTAGGTAGGTGAGGTCAAGATACACCTCCAGGAATTTATTGAGATGTTTCAGATGATTTTTGGTGCATTTCTGATCAATTATTCAAAAAGTGCAGAAGTGGTTTATAGAAGCTCATTTGATAAATTTACATTGGACATAGTTGGTTTTTGATGTGGGAAGATCTTAAATATGATTACACACTTAGGAGAATTTTCTCAAGATTTATTGACAGGTAAAAGTATTTAATATAATTAATTTCTTGTTTCTGCCATTTAAGAAAATGGGCAAAAAGAATTATTAAGACTCTGAAAAATATTTATTTTTGAAGTAAGAAGATAGTGTATGATATATGGACCTCAATTAAGCCAAAAGATGGAGAAGTGTTTTGGCAAAAATCAAACTTTCATTTATGGAAGAAGTTTTGGAGGTTTTTGTCTATTAAAGGAATTAAATAGATCTTGGTCCAAAATAATTATTCAAAAACCTTGGTAAATCTTTATAAGAAAGGTATATGGTGTACACAAGGTGTATCTAGCATTTTCAACCTTGGGATTTGGGAATCCAACTTGATTTTGCTAAGAAACAAGGAAGAAGGGATCTAGGGTAATGTTATTATCATACCATCAAAACCTTGTTTCATCTTGGAGCTCCAAGATCCCCTTGGGTCATGGAGTGTTTGTATTTAAAGACCAAACGATGTAGATCACCATGGTACATAGGTTTGAGCTTGATCTTGCTTGAGGGTTCCAAGAATTGATTTCAAACTTTGAATAAAATAAGACTACAAAGCAGATTACCAGATAGCCTTCAAAACCTTGTGGGTTTAAGAAGTACCAAGATCCAATTGGAACAAGTGAATTAGGTATTGATATACCTATATGATTAGATCACAACCATGCAAATAGTGGGTCTATAGAAGGTTGGATGATGGTGTGAGCTTCTGTCAAAGTAGGCATGTTGATAAGGTTTACAAGAAAAGTTATTTTCTTGCCTGCAAAATCATCAAGAACAAGGGGGTTAGAGGATGGTATAACCAAGGTCAAATGTGGTACTTGGTAGTCCTTATTATGGTCTACAATATGGTTCAAGTTCATTACCAAAAAGGCACAAGGGTTGAGAAACAGAGGCAGATTTAACGTTTTTGACTAGAATATGAGTGGGGATGTTTTTGAGGGTTTGCAAGGTATCTAGGCATCATAAAGTGGATTATGTTGAAGTGTAGATTGTATAGAATAGATCCATGCTTGATATTGGTCTTTATTGACTTGGAAACTTCTAGAACGGATCACTTCAGAATTGATCGGGTTAAGGGTTTTAGATGACCACCTAGTGGCTAGAGATCATGTCCATCTTGTATTCTTGCTTAGGGTTTGGGGATTTTAAAGTTTCTTGATCCTATAGGATGAGCTCCTATAGAAGCTCATACTACTTCTAAGCAATCAAGTCAAACAGCAGATCAAGGCAACTCATCTTACAAACAAATCAACTACTACTAGGGTTACCATCAAGCTTAGCTTGAGGTAAGGATGGGAAATTTTGAAAGGTTGGAGTTTGAATAAGGTAAGAGTCCTTGGTATCCCTACCAAGGGTAGAATTCAAAGGTTTTATACAAGGTTTTGGAAATCCTAGAGGTAAGAGTAGTTGAAGGTTCTGTCTTGAAAACATAAGGAGATTATAGCTCTCCATAGTTTTGTCAATAGCAGCTACTAAAATAATTTTGGTTATAGAAGCATCTTGGCTCATGTTTGAAATGCCGGAACATTTGAGAATGTAAAATGAGCCAGGATAGTCTTGTTAAATAGCTTTTTGGACAACTGATGTTGAGGTAAGGAGTATATCATAAGCTGTACAATCAGAAACATACGCACAGACAACAACAAACAAGCACTGCACCATTAAATAAGAAAAAGTTTTTGTTCCCCCTCATTTTTGCATTCTAGACAACTAATCAGGGTTGCTGAAATTGGGATGTTATAGTTTAACTATTTATCATGATTTTGGAGCTAGTCTCACCATGATGACTCGTATTCTTATCTTTGCTATCATTGATTCTTAATACAATTCATTTCCATCACATAGAATTATCAACTGAATCCTATATATGATTTACTTCCCATAACATCTATATTTTTTCTAATGGTCTTGATTATGTCGTCTATCGTTATCAACCAATGATAAAACTCTGCTACCCTACCTAGATCCTCTTTATAGAACTACACCACTAATACTACTTCATATAATATCCTTAACTTAGTCCTAATATACTTAGAAATACACTAAAGTAGTTATTTAACACGGGAATATAGCTAAGTAGTCTACTCCTAGGAAAGATAAATTAAACATCCTACTTAAGAGTGACAAAGTTATCCTGAAGTCTATATTCATCACAAGTCATAAGAACATTTGGTTTAGATAATATGGCTTCCTATAGTCACTATCCAAACTACATATCTCCTAAAAGGGTTTTAAATCCTAAGGTTAAAGTGCTTTCTTTGATACCAGCTACAGTGACCAGCATACCATTGCATGATGTAGTATACTATAATCGTTGACATAACACAAATGAAACACCATTCCACTAGTATTACATCTCTTAGAATGGTACAACAGAAACATCACAGGTCCAAGACATGACTATAGATTACAACTCAACTCTTTACAAAAGATCTAGAGAAAAGTCTTACAAAGAAGAACCAAAATAACAACTTATAAACTATACTAAGAATAAGTCAACTCTTAACACTAATTGGCTTTCGATTGCGACTACTGCAATCGCTCAACGGAAATAGGTTCTATGGGCTAGAGATTTGTATTCTTATATATTTTAGAACTTTGTCTTCACTTCAGGTGATGTTGATGTTGACTATGTTGACTTTATTGGGTTAACCTTTGTAACATCCCAAAACTTCAATCCAAGCTTATCAAGATCTAAATCATCAATTTTGGGGTTAACAAAAACTTTTCCAAATTTAAAAATAAAAGCATTCATGTGTATGTGCATTTAAATTAGGAATTGATTTGAATTGCCATGGTTCTGTGATTCTTTGCTTGTAAAATGTTTCTTAGGTGATTTAAACATCATCTACATCATTCCCAAACTTTTCCTAAAGAAAATCAAATAAAAAACAATTAAAAGGGAGGAATGGTCATTTTGGCCATTTTAATCCACTATACTACCTTGGGTGTTCCTAGCACTCATTTCTTAACAGAAACAATTCTTGATCTTTGCACCCCTTGCTAGTACACATAATGAGGTACCAAGGCCCACCTTTTGATCTGTTAAAAACATTCTTTTACTTATTTTAATTGGCATTTGAAAATTGAATCCAATGCATATGCATAGATCACCCCTATTTCAAAAACCATCTATCTGAGTTCCACTTTCAAAACCCTTGCAACCAGAGACTACCTAGCACTAGTAGAGAACACCCAAAAAAATTGAAACCAAAATTCAAAAGTTTCTCTTTCGGCCATTTCATCAAACAGCTTGTGTGCACAAATCTGTCGAAAATCCAAACACTATTTGGAGCAGTAATTTTGGTCACCAGGTGTGCCTAACCTTGTCCCCTTGTTCCCCAGTACAAACCCTACCATTTGCTATCCCGGCCAAGCCCTGTGCACATGACCAAATGGTCATGGCCATTAAGGCCGAGCACTTGGAGCACCCCCACCGGAGACATCGCGCTACAGCAGCCGCCAGCCTCTCTCACCTTGTCCAGCACATAGCCAGTGGTCCACCGCCACCGTCCAACCAGCCCCAGGCCAGAGACAGAGGGCAGAACGGCCAGAAACCGCCGCGCCCGGAGCTGGTCGACCATGCCGACGCCACCCGCAGAGCATGCTCTGTCCCCACATGCACATACCACCCCTTGGCCGTAGCCTGCGCCCACCGCTCCACCATGACCTAGGGAACACCCCAGACACCCCCGCTAGCCGCCCAATGCACCCCAGCCACCGCTCGCCGTCGGACCCGCTGCTTCTGCCGCCTAGAGCGCGTGACGCGCCCGACCAGCACAGAGCCCGCCTTGCCTCGCCTTTAAGCCTCAGCGCACCGCCAGGAGACAGGCCACCGTCCCCTACCTCGAGCCACGCCGCTAGCCCCTTGTGTTGCCCTCGCCGGAGTCGCTTGCCCACACCGCTCGGTCTCACCGTCGAGCCTATATAAGCCGGCCTCCCTAGCACCATTTCTCCACACCTACTCACTCCCCACCTCTCACTGATCCTCTCCCCTCTCTCGCCAGAGCCAATCGAGCTCTGCCTCGCTGGAATTGGAGCCGGAGCCGCCGTAGCAGGAGGAGAAGGGTGCCTGCGATTTAGGGCACCCCAAGCTCCGCCGCAACCATGCCTCGCATCGCCGTCGTCTTCCTATTCGTTTGCCCGCCTCGCCATCGTTGCTGGAGGCCTAGTACGTCCCCGGTAGACCCCCACCGAGCCGCTAGGACAAACTCTCGCCGGCGACCCGTTCGTCGTCGACGACGCACCTCAGCCGTAGACCCCCCTTCTAATCCTACGACCCACAGCGTGCGTACCGTTTCGCGTGTTAAGTGCCGCTGACCAGCGGGACCCCCTGTCAGCTGATCCCTATGCCACGGAGTGCCACTGGGCCGGCCCATGTTCGTTCCCGCGCTAGCCCAGCCGTTTGAAATTTAGCTTTTCCTTTTAAGTTAAATCTAGTTTCTGTCCATTAGTTTAAAATTCAATTCTGGGAGTTTTACAAATTCAAATTGCATGAAACCAATTTTTCCTGAAAGGTATTGAAATGATATATCCAAGCCCATTGGGTTTAATTCAATTAGAGTTATAGATCTCTCCTAGTAAAAATAACAAAACAGAAGCTTTTGCAACTTGCAACATTTTTATAAAATCAACTAAGTTAGATTTTGAGTTGATTCCAACTCTCAAAAATCACATTTCATCATATCTATCCAAATATGTAGTAATATTAAGGCTTACATGCAGTGACTTTGGACTAGTACCAAAATAATGCTATATAGGCATTTCTAGTCACTTTAAATCATTAAATAATGAACTTAAACCAAAGTAATTATGATCCAACCTTTAAATCTCATTCCCACAGGTTAGAATATGTGGTGATGACATGTGTCAACATGATCCCATATTTTAAGTGGTGAATATTAAATCTTAGTTAATTTTTCAATGAGTAGAAATTACTTTTCTAAATTTAAAAAGATGAAACTAGTGATTTAAACTTGTGATGCTTGTGATGATAATAGATCATAAAATGTGTGTCTTAGAATGCTATTTAGACTAGTTAAGTATTGTTTGGTGATTGTGTACTCCGTATGTATTTATAGATGATAGTACCGACCAAGCTTTCGAGGAGGAGGAGTTCTACCAAGAAGAAGAAGAAGAAGAAGAAAACTTCAACCACTGCACTACCCAAGGCAAGCTACTATTAGCAAGCTAGCACTATCCAAGTGCAAGCCCCCATTAACCATGCAAGCTAACACTTGCAAGTTTAGTGCTTAGCAAGCTAGGATCAAACTAGATGGTTTAGCAAAGATGCCTTAGGCATGCTTTGATCACACCCCTTTGACTATTAGTACCCCAAGTCTTATTTATAGGTTTTACCTCCCTTAGTTTACACAAAGTTCTTTACTTGTTTTGAAGGTAGCATAAAAAGTATAAAACTTGACCTATTTAGCTAAGCTTTAGATATCATTCTATGGCACGAGATTGAACCCATATTTTCCACCTTAGTGAACACTCTTAACTTAGTAGTTTAGAGTAGATCAAAACTTGAGTCACTTTAGATGGGAGCACTTGGTTAAAATGACTTATGAAAACCTTGGAATGATGAGTCATTCTATTAAGATGTTTTGACATGTGTTGAGAAACACAAATAGTTGATGATGATGAAAATGTTGAGGCATGAGCCTTAACCCTTTTATAAAATTGATGGTTGGATTCGGATGCGATACCATTCCAAATTTACCGTACAACCATGATGACCCACAAGTATAGGGGGTGTATCGCAGTATTTTCGAGGGAAGTGAAACCCAATTTATTGATTCGACACAAGGGGAGCCAAAGAATATTTATAAGCCTTAACAACTGAGTTGTCAATTCAGCTGCACCTGGAAACAATCTTGCTCATAGCAGTTTATCAGTAGCAACAGTTTTGTAGTAGGAATAGTAAAGTAACAGCAGTAGCAAAACAAAGACAGTAGTAACAAAAGTAGTAAACAGTGAGATTCGAGTGCGGTAGGCATAGGGATGGATGGACGGGCGTTACATGGACAAGACAATTCACATAGCAATCAGAACATAGGGCAATTGCAGATAAATAAGATAAAGCACCCAAGTACTAGACAATCCTAGGCATGTGTTCCATATATAGTCATACGTGCTCGCAATGAGAACTTGCACAACATCTTTTGTCCTGCCAGCCCGTTTGCAGCGGGGCCTCTAGGGAACTACTGGCAATTAAGGTGCTCCTTTTAATAGAGCACCAGAGCAAAGCATTAACACTCCGTGAACACATGTGATCCTCACATCAAATCCTTTCCCTTCCGGTTATCCCGATTTCTATCACTTCGGGGCCATAGGTTCCGGACAACAACGTGTGTTTACAACTTGTAGATAAGACCAAGAACAATACTATCATAATGAATCAATAACATGCTCAGATCTGAAATCATGGCACTCGGGCCCTAGTGACAAGCATTAAGCACAACAAGTCGCAACAAAGTCATAAAGCACTAATAAAAGATACTAGGCACCATGCCCTAACAATCCGATGCCATTACATGAACGATCTCATCCAATCCCTACCATCCCCATAGCCTACAGCGGGGAATTACTCACTCATAGATGGGGGAAACATGGATGGTCGATGGAGAAGCGATGGTGATGATGATGGCGATGATCTCCTCCAATTCCCCGTCCCGGCAGGGTGCCAGAACGGAATTTCTGGTACTGTTTCGTGGAATCTGGTGGTGGTGGCGGAGCGGAACTCCTTCTAGAAAAACGTCGAACCCCCCGAAGTTTTTAGGTCAGAAGGCTCCTTATAGGCGAAGAGAGAGGTCGAGGGGGTGCCTAGGGGGCCCACACCACCCCCTGGCGTGGCCTGGCCTGGCCCGCGCCACCAGGTGGTGTGGCCACCCTAGGGCTCTTCTCCGTCTCGTATTTTGGCTCTTGGAGTCTTCGGGTGAAATAGGATTTTTGGCATATTTTCCGGGATTTTTCCTGATAGTTGATTTTCTGCACAAAAAGTAGACAGCAAGGCAATTCTGCTGAAAATAGCGTCAGTCCGCATTAGTTGCATCCAAATCACACAAGTTTAGAGGAGAAACAATAGCAAAAGTGTTCGGGAAAGTAGATACGTTTTGGACGTATCAACTCCCCCCAAGCTTAGCTTATTTCTTGTCCTCAAGCAATTCAGTTGAAAACTGAGTGCAATAAAAGAACTTTCACAAACACATTTGCTTCATATGATGTAAATATTCTCAGCAATGTGATCAACTACTTAGATAATTCATAATAAAGAGTATGCAACCATGTCTACTTAATATTTATTGCAAGCTATGAAGAGATTCCAACTCAATAATAATAAGTAGCATGAGGCACAAACATAAGCAACATTACCATGCTCATAAAAAGGTATGATAGAGTGGTATCTCACTTGCCTTTGATTATGAATGCCAAGGCACCTCTGAAGTTCAAGTGATGACTAGAAGTAAAGATATCAAGGATACAAGCATCGAAGTCATAACACAAATAATCAAGTAATGGAACAAACACAAAGAATGACAACCATGCTCTCAAGAAGGTGCTCAAAGAATATGTGGAGACTCAACAAGTAGAAGAAAAGGTTTTGAATAACTTAAAAGGCTTCCAAATGCTGAAAGTACGATACTCGTTAGCTTTGAGCTCTCATTGCCCCTATCATAAGCATCTTTAATGTGGTTAAGGTGAAAGTGACACAACTAAGAGGATATGCTTGACAAGTTATAAATCAAAGTCTCATGGCCCTTACTTACGAAGACCGATCCTCATGCTACTCAACTTCAGTCACAAGCAAGCTCTTGTCATTGTAAGTATATACGTATTATAGAGAACTGCCAACGGGGTACCCCTTGCACATGACACGGGAGCTATCCCATCATCAAAATACAAGGCAAGCACACAATGAGCATCTCGGCGATCTTTTTATTTACTATGTGCATAGATTTTTATTGAGGATGCTTCATAGAATGCTCATTATGGTTATGCTGCAAGTTTCCACCATGATTAGGCATGGCTTAGGCTAGCGGCCCAGGCGTTTCTCTAACATACATACAAACTCAATGATCTTACAAGTTCCACTTTTATTTCACACCGCCGGGATCCATAAGCAAAAGAACATGATATCAACTAGGTACAAAGTACCTATGAAGTGTTGAAAGCGGTCCCCATGATACATGGTTCTGCTAACTTCAACTCATAAAGCGCAAGCATATGCACAACAAAGAAGGACGCAATGGTTCAGGTTTATTAAGTGCAAGAAAATAAAGTGTGCCATCAAGTTCGTGAGAGCTTTACTAACTAACTTTCTCATAACAAGCAAACATTTTATTCGGAAGAAAACAAGGCATATTGAATATGCACAGAGGTTATATGGTGGACACTTTGGAAATATTTGGTTTAGGGAGTTGGAAACTTGACTAAAACATACTCAGTGGAAGTAAAGGCTAGCAAAAGTAAGGGAGGGACAATCGAGAGAGCAATAGCTGTCATTATCATGCTTGCAACAAAACAGGACTACTCATGACATGAAAGTGATTCAAGATCCTCGAGGCAAAATAATTCATCGAGGCTTAACTGATTATTACAGTCATGTGCATGCGTGAGCATGTGCCAAGTCAATTCAAATGAAACATTCAGAGGAGGATACCATGGTGTCATACCAATTTATGAATAGAGTAATGCAAGCAAACATTCATGAGACATGCTACAAACTATTAGCGAGCTAGAGCTAATCATAAGAAAGCAAGAACTATTTAGCATCCAAAGAAAACATACACTCTTCATGAACGGACTAAGCAAGCTCACAATGATGAGTATATGTACAAAAATGAAGACAAATAGAGTTCGTTACCAGCCTCTTACCATGCCTCAAGTTGTCATTGATCCTCATTATTGCTCTTCACTTGTGTGGCTTGAATAATAATATGAAACCAATATCCACTGAGGACTGCCGAACCCTGAAGCAAACTCGCAAAAACCAAAGAGGAACGACAAATATTTTTGGTGTTTTCGAGTTTTAAACAAGAACCAAAAGAGAAAAACAAGCAAAGCAAAATCTTTTTGGGTTTTTCAAATAGTTCAAACAAAGCAAAAAAGGGAAAAGCAAACCAAGGAAAAAAGAAGAAGCAAACCAAAGAGAAACAACAAAAATATTTTTGGTCTTTTTGTATTTTTAGAAAGCAAAAGCAAAGAAATACGAACACTAAAAAGAGAACGAAAACATGAATATACAAAGTATTGACGCAACATGATATGGAGATGAGTGCGGTGTCGGCGTACCTCCCCCCAAGCTTAGGCTTTTGGCCTAAGTGGGTATCAATCCATGTACGAATAGGGGGTTCCAAGCAGGCGAATCTTGGTAAGAATGGTCGTAGCTGGGCCCATGAGAAGAAGAGGAAGCTCCCCAATCATAAGGGGGCTGCTGATATGAAGACTCTCCCTCATTCGAGGGCTGGACTGAATCATCCGTGACCTCCCTTCTAGTGTCCTGCTCCTGCTGGGAAAGCTCTCCCAGGTACGTGTCAAGCTCCTCCTCAGTGAGGGACCATCCTTCCCTGTTATCAAGGTTAAACAAAACAGGTGCAGGCAAAAGAACAACATGCTCGGACTTGCTCTTTCTCCAGCCAGCCTTGAGAAAGGTTATTTCATAAGATAACTCACTCAAACTAGCCCACGAGGAAATAAATTTATGTTGTATCATGGAATTAAAATCAAGCCTCTCTATGGGAAACTGTAGGTCTAGATGATGAGGCACTAAACCATGCAATGCTAGCAAACGAGAAGCAATGAGGCCTCCACAAATTCCACTTTCTCACGGTTAGCAGCGAGACGGAAAGCTATCAAAGCACCCAAGTTGTAAGATCTATCTCGTTTAAGAGCAGTAGAGATAAATGCTAGATCAAACGAAGATAACTTATTGGCAGTTTTCCTAGCAAGAACACACTTGGCAATAAAGTAGGCAAAGTAGCGAATGGAGGGAAGATGAATGTTACGGATTTTTCCACTCTCCTTCGAGAAGCTACTCCCTTGGAAAATTTCTGCATATAAATCCATGAGTGGTTCAGGTCTCTCTTTAATCTTCCTACATGATCCCCATTAAGGTACCTTAATAGCTGCACAAAAATCATCAAGAGAAAGGTCGACAGCTATATTGTAAATTTTGTAATGGACCATGGGGTTAGGAAAAGAGTGACTAAATTTGAAGTCATGCACCACAGACATGGTTAGCTTCACAAATTGACAAGGTTCATCTTCCAAAAAGTGCTCTAACCCTGCATTAGAAACCAAAGCGTGGAAATCTTGTAGAATTCCTGCAGCTCTCATGAACTCAGAGCATGGATAAATGGAGGGAAAAACTTCCTCCTCCCGATGGACCTTCATGACCTCAGGCACCCAAAGCTCATGTTGGTTTAGGTGGTGTTCACTCATCTTCTATTCTGAAATTTAAACACCTATTACACAAGTGATTGCAAAGTAAATATAATGAAGGATTCTACTCATAGGGACTTGCAAGAGGCCTAAACATGCATCAAAACTATATCTCTAAGCATCAAACAAGCTTACCAGCCCTCATAACCAGTCACCTACAGCAGCAAAATACTCGACATATAATCCACTAAACACAAATCTACTTGGACAAGGGGAGGAGTCACATACCAAGGAACAATTGCTCCAAATTTCAGCAAGAAAGATGGGCTGAGTAAGGAGATCGAAGAAATCGAGAGCAAGCATAGAAAGAACACGATTTTGAGCTATGAACTGGAGCTTACTCGAGAGAGAGAAGAAAGTGGTAGGGAGAGAGTTAGTGGGGGGCCAGGGTGGCCCACACCAGGGCATGGCGCCACCCAGGGCTAGCCGCGCCACCACATGGTGTGCCTGCCTGGTGGGCCCCCCTGGTACCTACCAGGTACTCCTCTACCCCTTTTTCATGTAAAAAATTAATATGAATTTTCTGGAATTTTTCGAGACACTTTATTTTTGGGGAATTTTCAGAAATAAAAGAATGATTTTTCTGACAGACAGATTTTTTTTTCTTTTTGAAACATGATGCAAGGACAAAACAAGGCTAGAACTACAGAAGTTCTAACATGCAAGCAACTAACAACACAAAGAAAACTAAACGAAAAAAAACTAAAATGCAAAGGATAGAAATAAACGGAGATAATCATAGTGAAAACATTGTTTTGTTTAATGAAATCCTTTTGTTAGCAAGGTTGATCAAGTCTTGCTACCAAAACAATTGCATATGAGAAAAACTTTGTACTCCACTAGTGATTATGTTACCTCAACCTTGATAGCAATGGTCCCAATCATAATATTTTCAAATTTTTCTCTTGGTATGAGACAATATATTTCTCCAACTTGAATGCCTTCAACATGTTCAATCGAATTCAAGCCATAAGTCCTTTCAATCTTCTTGGGGAAATAGACAGTATGTTCCTTGTCATTAACATTGAAGGTCACCTTTCCTTGATTACAATTAAGAAAAGGTCTCCCAAGAATAATAGACATATTATCATCTTCAGGCATTTCAAGCACAACAAAATCAGTTAATATCAAGCAATTGTGAGCCACCTGAATAGGTACATCCTCACATATACCCACATGAATAGTGGTAGATTTATCAGCCATTTGCAACGATATATCAGTTGGTATCAATTTTTCTAGTTGAAGCCTCTTATAGAGAGAGAAAGGCATAACACTAACTCCAGCTCCCAAATCACACAAAGCAGTTCTAACATAACTGTTCTTAATAGAGCAAGGGATAGTTGGAATCGCTGGGTCTCCGAGTTTCTTAGGAACCTTACCATTGAAGGAATAATTAGCAAGCAAAGTAGAAATTTCTTCATTAGGGATCTTCCTTTTATTCGAGACAATGTCCTTCATATACTTTGAGTAAGGAGGCAATTTAATAGCATCAGTCAAAGGAGCAAGAATAAAGGCTTCATCCACTCACAAAACTTATTGTAGTGTTCATCTTCCTTTGACTTGTGTTTCTTATCAGGGAAAGGCATAGATTTTTGGACCCAAGATTCTCTTTCACTACCATGTTTCTTAGCAATAAAATCTTCTTTAGTGTATTTAGTATTCTTAGTGTGGTTTTCAGGTTCTTCTTCAACTTTTTCTTCACTAGGAACTTCATTTTCTTCATTACCACTTTCAGTTTCAGCACCAGAGATAGATATACTATTAGGATCTATAGCAGGTTTAGAGGGTTCTACGACAGTTTTATGTTTCTTTTTCCTTTTCTTACGAGTAGAACCACTATTTTCAGCTTGTTGAGAATCCTGCTCAATTCTTTTGGGATGCCCCTTAGGATATAGAGGATCATGGGTAGCACCTCCACTTCTAGTTCTAATTTCATAAGCATGTTTTTCTTTAGCAGCATTAACTAGCAAGTCGTTTTGCACTTTAACGAGTTGATCTATTTGAGTTTGAACCATTTGAAAGTGTTTAACAATCATTTTAACATCATTAGAGGTTCTTTCCACAATATTTTTCAACTCAACAATAGCTCTAGTGTTTTCCATTAGATGATTTTGCACCCTTTTATTAAAGTTATCTTGCTTAACAATAAAGATATCAAATTCTTCTAAGCATTGATCAGGAGGTTTCAAGTAAGGGATATCACCTTCATCAAAGTGTTGGAGAGAGTGTACCTCAATAGTGGGTGAGTGGGGAATAGGCGTACATAATTCTTCTATAGGAGGTAAATTCTTGACATCTGCAGCTTTAATTCCCTTCTCCTTAAGACATTTCTTAGCTTCCTTCATCACTTCATCATTTAATTCAATAACTCTCCTCTTCTTTGATGTTGGAATAGGCACCAGAATATCTGGTTTAGGTATAATTGTTTTAGGTATAGCTGGTTCAGGAGGAGTCCAATCTTCATAGTTCTTGCTTATTTTAGCCATTAATTCCTTAGCTTCCTTGGGAGTCCTATTCCTGAAAACACAATCAGCACAACTATCTAGGTATGTCCTAGATTCTTCAATTAGTCCATTATAAAATATATCAAGAAGCTCATTCTTAGGTAATGGACTTCTAGCTTGTGCATGAATCAAAGCACAAAACTTTTCCCATGATTCAGGCAATATCTCTTTTTCTCCATGTTTAAAATCAAAAAGTTCTTGCAAAATAGCATGTCTAGCACTTGGAGGAAAATATTTCTACAGGAAAGTACTAATCAAGCAATCAGGGCTATCAATAGATCCAGGAGATAAATTACTAAACCAAGTTTTAGCTTCTCCTTTCAGTGAAAAGGGGAAAATCTTAGCAACAAAGTAAGTACGCATCTTAATATCATCAGAAAACAAGCCACTCATAGTAGAAAGTTCATTCATATGTGCTACCGCACTTTCATTCTTAGTCCCACAAAAAGGTTCTTTCTCGACAATAGCTATGTAAGATAGATCGAGAGAGAAATCATAATCTTCATCTATAATGTTTATGGGAGAAGCAGCAAACTTAGCATCAAGAGATAATTTGGGTCTAATAGTACGCCTCTCAAGGAGACTCTTAGCAGCGCTCCTATCATGGGTGTTCTTACATTCTTCAATAAACTCATCAGTCATCTCAACATAATCTTCTTCAGTATCATAACTCTCACTAGACTCAGGTGAGCTAACATGTGTGGTAGTGTCTTCATTAGGAGTTTCGGTATTTCCAGCTATAGTTCTAGCAATCGTAGCATCTAGGAAAGGACCTAATGAACCACTCTTATCAAGCGCAGTAGAAGCAGCATCATAAGTTTCAGATTCAGCAGTAGTAGCAGTGTGTGTAGCATGTGTATGTGGTGGTGTAAGGAACTTACTCAAAACAGACGGTGAATCAAGAGCGGTAGAGGTGTTCAGAACCGTACCTCTTCTTGTAGTGGATGGTAAAATAGGAACCTTGCCATCACGAGACTTACCCGTGATGGATGGATAGCAGCGAACAATAAAGTGAACTTGATAAATAAAGCTATGCTCCCCGGTAACGGCGCCAGAAAATAGTCTTGATGACCCACAAGTATAGGGGGTGTATCGCAGTATTTTCGAGGGAAGTGAAACCCAATTTATTGATTCGACACAAGGGGAGCCAAAGAATATTTATAAGCCTTAACAACTGAGTTGTCAATTCAGCTGCACCTGGAAACAATCTTGCTCACAGCAGTTTATCAGTAGCAACAGTTTTGTAGTAGGAATAGTAAAGTAACAGCAGTAACAAAACAAAGACAATAGTAACAAAAGTAGTAAACAGTGGGATTCAAGTGCGGTAGGCATAGGGATGGATGGACAGGCGTTGCATGGACAAGACAATTCACATAGCAATCAGAACATAGGGCAATTGCAGATAAATAAGATAAAGCACCCAAGTACTAGACAATCCTAGGCATGTGTTCCATATATAGTCATACGTGCTCGCACTGAGAACTTGCACAACATCTTTTGTACTGCCAGCCCGTTTGCAGTGGGGCCTCTAGGGAACTACTGGCAATTAAGGTGCTCCTTTTAATAGAGCACCGGAGCAAAGCATTAACACTCCATGAACACATGTGATCCTCACATCAAAGCCTTTCCCTTCCGGCTATCCTGATTTCTGTCACTTCAGGGCCATAGGTTCCGGACAACAACGTGTGTATACAACTTGTAGATAAGACCAAGAACAATACTATCATAATGAATCAATAACATGTTCAGATCTAAAATCATGGCACTCGGGCCCTAGTGGCAAGCATTAAGCACAACAAGTCGCAACAAAGTCATAAAGCACTAATAAAAGATACTAGGCACCATGCCCTAACAATCCGATGCCATTACATGAACGATCTCATCCAATCCCTACCATCCCCATAGCCTATAGCGGGGAATTACTCACTCATAGATGGGGGAAACATGGATGGTCCATGGAGAAGCGATGGTGATGATGATGGCGATGATCTCCTCCAATTCCCCGTCCCGACAGGGTGCCAGAACGGAGTTTCTGGTACTGTTTCGTGGAATCTGGTGGTGGCGGCGGAGCGGAACTCCTTCTAGAAAAACGTCGAACCCCCCGAAGTTTTTAGATCAAAAGGCTCCTTATAGGCGAAGAGAGAGGCCGAGGGGGTGCCTTGGGGGCCCACACCACCCCCTGGCGCGGCCTGGCCTGGCCCGCGCCACCAGGTGGTGTGGCCACCCCAGGGCTCTTCTCCGTCTCGTATTCTAGCTCCTGGAGTCTTCAGATGAAATAGGATTTTTGGCATATTTTCCGGGATTTTTCCTGATAGTTGATTTTCTGCACAAAAAGTACACAGCAAGGCAATTCTGCTGAAAACAGCATCAGTCCGCATTAGTTGCATCCAAATCACACAAGTTTAGAGGAGAAACAATAGCAAAAGTGTTCAAGAAAGTAGATACATTTTGGACGTATCAAACCACACTACCTGCATTGGGTAAGGCTTAGCTAGAAATTTATATGCATTTGTATTAGTTCCCTCGCAGGAGAGGTTTGAGCTGAGGCTACCTCTCATGATGTCCACCTATGCAGTGCCCAAGATGACTGATGGTCATGGTTGGGAGGCCATGCTCATAGGAGAGGTGCTTATACTAGGGTGTGTAAAGGGAATGTTATGTTTGATTATCTGCATACTAAGTATGATGATTCAGGGTTATCCCTGACAGATGTATCGAATCTTGTGGTGAAAGTGTACCACCTCTGCAGAGAGTCAAACTATTCGAATAGCCGCGTCCGCGGTTATGGACAGTTGGAATGGCCATACTGTTTCGGTGTCAAATGTTTTCCAAATAACTTGAAATGAATGATGAATCTTGACTTGATCACAACAGGGTTGTGTTTATGACAATAGCTTCCCCACTTAAGTGATTCTAGAATTTTTACTTTATCTTTCTTTGCTTCAGAACTCAACTTAGGTTTCAAATTTAACTGTATAGTTAAACTTAGATTTAGCTTTAACTTAGTTTTATAGTACTTGTTAGTGGTAGTTTGCGAGTACTTAAAGAGTACTCATGGCTTTTGTCCCTGGCTATTATCATGGCCAGACTACGAAGGAGACTATCAAGATGATGGCCAGCAGGACGGCTATGACAACTAGGACTATCTGCCTTCGTCTGCATTGCCTGTGCCCCTGAAGATGGACCCCACCGCTACGCTTATCTTTTATTTCCGCTACTTTTTGTATTAAGACTGGATCATGATATCCTTATTTGTGTAAGACCTTATGTATGGTTTTTAATGGATGATGTACTGTGATATCCAAACCGTTATGTCTCGCAAAAATGGTAATCCTGGGATTGCGAGGTATGGCATAACGGGCATCTGGGATTAAAAATCCGGGTGTTGACAACCTTAGACTCTTCGCGTATCCTCTTCAGCATCACTTGGTGTTGATGACATCTTCAATGGCTTTATAATCTAGCAAGGGTTAATAAGATATAGTTGAGTACGAGCGTACTCAGCAAGTTCACTAAAAAGGAGTGTTTGATGCACTATCTATGACCATAGACCAAAGGTCGTAGGTTATGTAGGTTTTCGTAAATATTTCTGCAAAGATTGTTTTTACACTAAAAAACTATGTCCATCAGCCTTCACAAGTTTACCATAACTTCATGGAGTTCCTTTCCTTCCGTGTCCGTAGCTCCTTCCCGGAACAGGGAGTAACATGTTACTATTCTTACACTCTACAGAGGTGCATTACTTTACCCATAAGAGACCTTAGCCTTGTCGCACATCCGAGTTGCATTCTTGTCCACACTTCCTTGGTGTGGGGCCCAATCTAAGATCCAAGCCGATCATTTCCATTCTCTGCGACCCCATATGCCATCACGATCCTTTAGGCCAACCACATCTTTGTTAATACCCCTTTCAGTCTAGCTACAACTCGTATACATGCCTGAAGACTCTGTGAGCCGGTTGTGCCCCTAGTAGGCCCATTAAAATGACCAACCTACCTCCGACAGCCTCTCACAGATAATTTAGACACCAAAACCGCGGGTGACGAGGGGTAACCTCGGCAATGTCTATGATAAGGACTTAGGTTTCACGGAAAAGAGAACGCTGGGGATTTCGTCGGATGTTAGGAAAACAATGGAGTCAAAGTCGTCTGAATATTTGGAAATCGCATATTACAAAATGCCTGGGAGTTTTTCGGTACCCTTGCTTGGCCTTCTCCCATCCTGTATATAATAGGCCGGGTCTCAAAGCTGTATGCGGATAGGTTTTACATATACGCAATTGCAATACCAACACAATGTCGGTTCATAGTCTCTTTCCCAATACAATAAAAAGTCTTTGTTAGCTGCTTCCTTGGGCGATCATCTGAAATCTTCATGGGCCGAAGCCTTTTATCTAGTATAGGGTAGTAGATCATAAGCATCCGAGTAATCATACCTATGTCAGTAGCCCCCGAGACTCTACTTAAACTATAGTTTCAGGTTGAGTCTCAAAGTTTTGTTTTCCTTCTTTTCTTTTATTTTTATTTCTTTTTTTATTTTTGATAGGGATATGGTACAACAAGTCTGATGCTTCTGATGGATCGAGAATCAGTTAATTACTCCTGGGCAAAAACAAGGTTGTCCTACATCAAATTCAAATCCCTAGGCCTGAACTCGGAATTTACTACTGGCATAATTCAGTTTGGGCCGCTGAGGTCTTGTCGAATACTAAATCCTAGTTTCATTTTATCGGGTACCCAACGCGTCCGTCGGGATTTTTCATCGTATTATTGATACGGATATTTTACTGGCAGAGCGTATTGTTGTGCGATTACCAGGCCACGTAGGACGAATCCTGGGGTCTTACCTTCATGCTTCTGAACATGGCATTTGGATTTTTGTCACATTTGAGCGCGATCCGAGATTTTGGTTTATTGGCGGTTGGCCTGCTGGGCTGCCAATATTTCTGACTTTTATCAGATAGTTTAATGCTTTATGCCGGCTCCTGATGGGAGTAACTTTTTTTAGGATACCTTTTTGAGGATACATTGATGTAAAACTCATAGTTATTTTCAATCATGAATATTTTGTTTTAATCATACATAATTGGGTTTCTATCGGGTGCGCTCTAGCGCTCCCGATGGGAGTAGCCCCCGAGGCTATGTTTGGATGACGGTATCTGGACATAGGCTCATAGTTGTTGTTAGCTTGATGAAAAACATAGATCTTTTGAATGGATATAAATAATAAAGAGCATAAGGTACAAAACACTTATATTTTTATACACAAGGCGAAAAACTGATGATACATTATTATTTTTATTTTGCGGATGGCGCCTAGCCGTTTTCCTAGATATTTTGGCTTAAAAGGCCGAACCGTAAATCTTATCGTATAGTAAGTAATCTTATGCGTAAAAGCGTCATAGTTGCGCTACGTTCCATGGATTGGAGTAGTTGACTCATGTCTTCTTGTCTTGTAATCGATATGCTCCTCCGGGAATAACTTCTGTGATGACGTATGGTCCTTCCCATGGCGATTCTAACTTTCGGTGGCCATCTTTGCTTGAGGCAAAGAACTAGGTCCCCTACTATGAAGGACCTAGGCCACAATCGTCGGCTGTGGTAATTGCACAAGTTTTGCTGGTACATAGTTGCTCTTTGTAGGGCTTCATCTCGAGCTTCATCAAGTGCATCCACATCATCTTCGAGTGCTTCTCTTGATTCCTCTTTATTGTATGCAGCTACTCTTGGGGATTCATGTGACACTTCAACAGGAAGCACGGCTTCTGCGCCATGGACCAGAAAGAAAGGTGTCTCTTGTGTCGAATTATTTGGGGGTTGTACGTAAACTCCATAAGATAGATGGTCATTCATCAACCCATCCTCCTTTTGCTCTGTCAAGTGGTGATAGTAATCTTTTCTTGAGTCGAGCAGTAACTAGTCCATTGCCTTTTCTACTTGTCCATTTGTTTTCAGGTGAGCTACCGAGGCGTAGCTTACTTTGATACCCATCTCCTGGCAGTACTCCTTGAACTCATTGGAAGTGAAGTTAGTTACATTATCTGTAATGATGCTGTTCGGTACGCCGAACTGAAAAACTATGGATTTAATGAAATTCACAGCCGAAGTTCCGTCTTGGGTGGTGATAGGCATTTCTTTGATCCATTTAGTAAATTTGTCGACTGCTACTAGCAGAAAGACGTGTCCTCCTGGCAATGATTTGTGAAGTTTTCCCACCATATCGAGTCCCCACTGAGCGAAGGGCCAAGCCAGAGGTATAGGATTTAACTCAGCAGCGGGTGCTCCAGGCTTTGTTGCAAACCATTGACATGCTTCACATGTTCGGATGATATCTTTTGCATCTTGAACTGCAGTGAGCCAATAAAATCATGTCGTGAATGCTTTGGCAACAATTGCTCGGCTACTAGCATGATGACCACAAACTCCTTCATGTATATCTTTGAGTATGATTTTTCCTTCTTTGGGTGTTACGCAGTGCTGCAACACACCTGAAATACTTCTCGTATATAGCTCCCCTTTAATTATTCTGAAGGCCTTCGATCTTCGGGTGATTCGCCGGGCTTCTATCACATCTTCGGGTAGCTCTCCCTTAGTCATGTATGCTATATGTGGCTGCATCCATGTAGGTTCAATTAGCATGACCTCTCCAATTTCCTTTTCTTCTTCTTCAATGGCCTCTTCTATACTCTTGGTCGCTGATGAAGCCCCCGAGTCTTTTCGCGGGTTACTCTTTTTTCCCGCTTTTTGGTGCTACGACTTTGGAGACTCTTTTTGCTTTGATCGATCGTTCCGTTATTTCTTCCCAAAAAAAACCGGGTGGCACTGGTAAGCACAAGGATCCGATGTTTGCTAGATTGTCGGCTTCTTCATTGCTTGCTCTCCCTATGTGCGATACTTCGGATCCATCACTTCCATAATACCATATAGATCATGGTAGGCAATCATGTTATCACTAACGGCATCACACTTGTTCATTGCTTACGGTGCCACAAGATTGGAATCTCCGAAGATTTTGAGGCGATTTGCACCGCAAGCTTTGGCCATCCGCATGCCGTGCAACAAGGCCTCGTATTCAGCTTCATTATTGGATGTGTTTGCAAATTTCATCCGAAGTATATAGCGCATTTTGTCGCCTTGTGGTGTACTAGTATGACTCCTTCCCCTGCTCCTTCCTTTCTTTTTGATCCATCAAAGTACATTCTCCACGCACTAGAAAGGTCAGCTGGACCCGCACATTGCAACTCTATCCATTCTGTGATGAAATCTGGCAAAACTTGTGACTTGATTGCCTTGCGCTTCTCATACGTGATGTCTCGAGGGGATATTTCGATGTCCCATAGAGAGACACGCCCAGTTGCTTCTGGATTGTTGAGTATGCTTGACAAAGGTGCTTCATTAACCATAATGATCCGATGTTCCGAAAAGTAATGGCGTAGTTTTCATGCTAACATAATGATACATTGCAAATGTATCTATAATTTTTGATGTTCCATGCTTGGTTTTATCCACTTTCTTGTGTTTTGTCCACACTTTGGAGTACTTTTCATACGATTTCTTGGACTAACCTATTAACAAGAGCCACAGTGCCAGCTGCCTGTTTTCTGCTATTTTTGGTTCCAGGAAAGTCAAAAAATGAATATTCTCGGAATTGGACGGGACAAAAGCCAAAGTGCCTATTTTTCCGGAAGTCATCAGATGCCAGAATATGAGACGGAGAAGGGCTGGGGGCCGGCCACACCACGTGGCCGCATGGCCAAGCCTGACCCGCGCCAGGGGGTCTGGCCGACCCCAGCACCCCATCGACCTCTCCTTCCGCCTATAAGATGCCCTCGGGATGAAAACCCTAAGTACACGATCAAAAATCCACGAAAGATTCTGTAGCCGTCGTCATCTCCATCCCTAGATCGGGAGGGATCGGAAGCTCTTCCCGGCACCCTGCCGGAGAGGGGAATTCACCCTGGAGGCATTCTTCATCACCATGCAAGCCTCCGGTATGATGCGTGAGTAGTTCATCCTTGGACTACGGATCCATGTAGTAGCTAGATGGCTGGTTCTCCTCCTTTTTGCTTTCATGTTTAGATCTTGTGAGCTCCCTTCATGATCAAGATCATCTATTTGTAATTCTACATGTTGTGTTTGCGGGGATCCGATGGATATTGAGATGCTATTTCATATTGATTATTGATTCTATCATGTCCTTGTTATTTGTGATCTTGCATGCTTTCCGTTGTTAGTAGCTATCTTGGCCAAGTAGATGCTAGCAACTCCAAGAGTTAGTATTTATGTTCGATAGTTGGTTCATGTCTCTGGTAATCTGGGGAAGTGACAGAAATCTCTAAGGTACTAGATGTGTTGTTGCTACTAGGGAGAAACCAACAATCCTTTGTTCATAGAACAATCATATTGTTTACTTTACACGCAATTCGTAAAGAAATAATCTGTTGCTTGCAACCTAATACTGGAGGGGGTTCGGATGATAACCTGAAGGTGGATTATTAGTCATAGATGCAGTTGGATGGCGGTCTATGTATAATGTTGTAATGCCCAATCAAGTCTCAAAGGAGTCAAGATGATTAGTATATGCATGTATTGCTTTCTCGATGTTTGTCAATTGCCCCGCTGTAATTTGTTCACCCAGCATGTTATCTATCTTAAGGAGAGCCACCTCTAGTGAACTATGGATCCTGGTCCTTTACTTTTACATACAATCTACAAACGGTTTACTGCTTTGTGTTTACTTTCTGCAAACTATTACTTCCTTCCATTCGATACGTTTAATCCTTTGTTTTCAGCAAAACATGGTGAGATTGACAACCTCATCGCAAGTTGGGGACAGAGTTCTGTGGTTGTGTTGTGCAGGTCTCCACGTTGCTACTAGCACCGGTAGTGCGCCCTTCCAAGGCTCAGCTAGCAACAACTTTGGGGTGTTTCCTTCCTCCTACTGGTTCGATTAAACCTTGGTTTCATAACTGAGGGAAACTTGTTGTTGTGCTCATCATACCTTCCTCTTGGGGTTCCCAACGAGCTCTACATCAACACTAAGCCATCATGCATTTTTCTGGCGCTGTTGCCAGGGACTTGAAGAAGAAGAAGAAGCTCCCACGTCAACCACGCGCCAACAAACATTTTTCTGGCGCCGTTGATGGGGAGTCAAGGACATCTTCATAAGGGGAGTCCCTCATAACCAATCTCTTTACTTTGTTATTTTTGTTTTGCTTAGTTTCCTTTTGCTTTGTTTGCTTGTTTCTTTATCAAAAACACACAAAAATTAGTTCTACAAGTTTGCTTTGTTTATTGAAAACACAAAAAAAAATAGTTCCTACTATAGTTGTTATTTTCGTTGGCCTGTTATTGTCTTGCTTTATCATGCTTTATATCAATGGTTAGTTTCTTTGAAACTGAATCTTATTGGCAAGGTGGGTTCACGGAAGAACAAAAATATTATTATAAGGAACACCACTTGTCACAAAAAGAGAAACACTTATGGGAACAAATTGATAAATTGTATACCATTGCTATAAACGTGTGCTCTACTTATAATGTTACTTATTGCTTTGATAAATCTTGTTGCTGTAAGAGGTATAAACACCTCCCTTTCCAATGTGAGTATAATGATAATGTTACCATATCTTCTTATTTTAAGGGAAATTATGACTTTTATGATGTGGAACAAATTGAAGAATTTATTGCTTGGAAGGGTGCATTCGAGCTAGCTTATTTGCTTGAAAATACTGATGATGCACCTTATAAGTATGAGGTTTATGATATACTTCAATCTTGCTTTGATAATTACAAGGAAGAAAATGGCTATATTCTTGAATATCTTAATAGATGCTCTCCACCAGCGGAAGAAACTAATGCCTTGCAGAAGCCTATGGAAGAAGAAATTGCTGAAATTGGAAGGTCATTGGATGAAAAAGAGGAGGAAGAATGGATCAACCCATTCCTACCTTCTAATGAGAGTAAATCTTTACCCCTTACATTATTTGATTGTCCCCCATGCTTACCAAAGGAGGATGAATGTTATGTTCCTGTGGATTCTTTTGAAAATGTTTATAATAAAGATCTAGTGCTTGTAGATCATGAAAATCATATTTTATGTGATAGATATATTTTTGAGTTTATTCATGAGGCTACTGAAAATTATTATGAGAGAGGAAAATATGGTTGTAAAAGTTTTCATGGTACTGAAACACCTCTCTATTTGCTGAAAGTTTTGAAGTTACTCTTGTTTTATTTTCCTATGCCTGTCACTTTGTTCTTTGTGAATTTATTTGCATCAAGTTTCCTATGCATAGGAAGTGGGTTAGACTTAAATGTGTTTTGAATTTTCTTCTTGATGCTCTCTTTTACTTTAGTTCATATTTCTTATGTGAGCATCTTCTCAAACTATCATGCCTAACTTAAAGGCGTTAAAGAAAAGTACTTATTGGGAGATAACCCAAAAGTTTTAGATGAGTCTTGGAAGTTATTACCTCTGTAATAACCGCTCCTTATCCTTTTTATTTGCTTTTTGTGCCAAGAGTAACCTCTAATGAGAAAGAAGTAATGATTGGGAAAGTTGTTGTCCCGAAACAGATTTATGTGCTTCACCGTAAACATTCGTGTAAAATCTCTGAACGTCTTTTTGAGGCGTGAATTTTTGTGCTTCTGCCCCAGGTTGTTATCTAATTTTCGTTAGTTCAACACTTTTTTATTTGAGCAACAGAAGGTCTTCGAAATTTTTTGTCTTTACCTGCTGGTCTGTTTTGACAGATTTCTGCCATTTTCTTTATTTGTTTCTTGTTGGTTCCTTTTTGAGTTCTTTTGGGGAATTGAGCTTTTTGAGGGAAGTGATAGAGTAGCTGGTATTATAATGGAAGTTTATTTGGTGTTAGAACTGAACCTTAAGACTTATTTATCTTGAGTGCACTAATGTTGCTAATAAAGATTGTGTTCAGTTTTGTATGAAGAAAAAATTTCAGGTGTATGCAAGGAATGAGTAATGAGATGAAGGATGGACTAAAGCTCAAGCTTGGGGATTCCACACGTGTCACCTCAAGAAATATCCAACAAGTACAAGCGTCAAATCTTGGGGATGCCCAAGGCATCCCCTCTTCATCAATAAAAATCCCAGGTTTCTTCCAAACGCTTCATTTTTATTGTTTCATGCACAGTTGTGTTGTTCTTAGAGCGTCTTCTTTTTTGTTTTCGTTTTGGTTTTTCGTTTGCTTGGTTTGCTTAGTTTGCTGAATAAATTGGTTGGACCCCCTCTTTCATACATTGGTTTGCAAATAGTTTGGTTTGATTTGGAAAAGAGTAGGAAAGTTCATACTTATGTGGTAAAAAGAGCCTGTTTTTGACTATGGCCTATGCTTTGTCATGCCATGCTTGACATTGTTTTGGATTTATGCTTAGTATTCTTTGATGTAGCATGACTTGTTATAAACAATTGAGATTGCTTAATGCGCATTGGATGAATCATGCGTTGTTTTAGCATATTAAAGCATAGTATAGTGGTATTCTCCTTTGATGCTTTATTTGGGTTGACTTGGCGCATGCTCACACCATGTTATGACTATACAAAGTCACCTAAGCCTTTATGATCCTTTAGTTTTGAACTTGTAGTATCACTTTATGCTTTGATCAATGATGTTTTGTCGCTCTGCATGATTATGGCCATTATTGCTCTCTTAGTTTGTCGCTCCCAGTCTTTTGCTAGCCTCCACAACCAAGTATGAGTTCCACTCATGCATCCAACTCCCTAAACCAAGTTATTCCAGAGAGTCCACCATACCTACCTACTAGCATATGCCATTCCAAGTATATTCATGATTTTGTTTATCTTCCAAATTAAACTTGTTATGAGAAAACTAGTGATTAAAGCTCTCACGAACTTGATGGCACACTTTACTTTTCTTGCACTTAATAAAATTGAACCACTGGGTCCTTCTTTGTTACGTATATGCTTGCGCTTTATAAGTTGAAGTTAGGAGAACCATGTATCATGGGGAATGCTTTCAACATTGCACTTGTACTTTGTACCCCGTTGATATCATGTTCTTTTGCTTATGGATCCCGACGGTGTGAAATAAAAGTGGAACTTGTAAGATCATGAAGTTTGTATGTGTGTTAGAGAAACGCCTGGGCCGCTAGCCTAATCCATGCCTAATCATGGTGGAAACTTGCAGCATCACCATAATGAGCACTCTATGAAGCATCATCAATAAAAACCTATGCAAATAGCAAATAAAAAGATTGCTGAGATGCTCATTGTCTGCTTGCCTTGTCATTTTGATTATGGGATAGCTCCTGTATCATGTGCAAGGGGTACCCCGTTGGCGGTTCTTTATGATACATATGTACTTACAATGACAATAGCTTACTTGTGACTAAAGTTGAGTAGCATGAGGTTCGGTCTTCATAAGTAAGGGGCATGAGATTTCGGTTTATAACTTGTCAAGCATATCCTCTTAGTTGTGTCACTTTAACCTTAATCACCTTCAAGATGCTTATGATAGGGGCAATGAGAGCTGAAAGTTAATAAGTACCATAATTTTTGGAAGCTCTTTATGAAACTTGAATATGTGCTTCCTTCTATGAAGGCCTTTCTTCCACTTATATATTGAGTCTCCAACTTCTATCTTTATGCACCTACTTTGAGAGCATAGTGGCCATTCTTAGTTTTATTTGCATTGTCCCAAGACTAGTTGATTGATGCATATCTTGATATTGCTTGTTTTAAACTATTTGTATCTGGTCACTCTTATAAACTTTGAAGGTGTCCTTTGCATTTATATTTGCTACTCTATGAGGGACAAGCTGAATTCCACTATGCTATGTTTTCTTTATGTGAAACAAACAAACGTCTTGCAAAGCATTGTTATTCATGAACCTTTTGTTTGTGCCTTTTCATGTTGCAACCGAGTTTCTTTGTATTGTTCCTAGAACTTTGTCTTTCATGTTATGATTGAAGTACTATGATCCCAGCTTTGAATGTTTTACAAATACTTTGATCAAGTCTTTGATGGTGCATGTCACCTCAAAAATTATTCTTTCTTTTTATCACTTACCTACTCGAGGACGAGTAGGAGTTAAGCTTGGGGATGTTGATACATTGCAAATGTATCTATAATTTTTGATGTTCCATGCTTGGTTTTATCCACTTTCTTGTGTTTTGTCCACACTTTGGAGTACTTTTCATATGATTTATTGGACTAACCTATTAACAAGAGCCATAGTGCCAACTGCCTTTTTTCTACTGTTTTTGGTTCTAGGAAAGTCAGAAAATGAATATTCTCGGAATTGGATGGGACGAAAGCCAAAGTGCCTATTTTTCTGGAAGTCATCAGATGCCAGAATACGAGACGGAGAAGGGCTGGGGGCCAGCCACACCACCTAGCCGCGCGGCCAGGCCTGGCCCATGCTAGGGGGTGGTCTGGCCGACCCCAGCACCCCCTCGGCCTCTCCTTCCGCCTATAAGATGCCCTCGGGACGAAAACCCTAAGTACCCGATCAAAAATCCACGAAAGAGTTTGTAGCGGCCGTCATCTCCATCCCTAGATCGGGAGAGATCTGAAGCTCTTCCCGACACCTTGTCGGAGAGGGGAATTCACCATGGAGGCCTTCTTCATCACCATGCAAGCCTCCGGTGTGATGCGTGAGTAGTTCATCCTTGGACTACGGATCCATGTAGTAGCTAGATGGCTGGTTCTCCTCCTTTTTGCTTTCATGTTTAGATCTTGTGAGCTCCCTTCATGATCAAGATCATCTATTTGTAATTCTACATGTTGTGTTTGCGGGGATCCGATGGATATTGAGATGTTATTTCATATTGATTATTGATTCTATCATGTCCTTGTTATTTGTGATCTTGCATGCTTTCCGTTGTTAGTAGCTATCTTGGCCAAGTAGATGCTAGCAACTCCAAGAGTTAGTATTTATGCTCGATAGTGGGTTCATGCCTCTGGTAATCTAGGGAAGTGACAGAAATCTCTAAGGTACTAGATGTGTTGTTGCTACTAGGGAGAAAACAACAATCCTTTGTTCATAGAACAATCGTATTGTTTACATTACACGTAATTCGTAAAGCAATAATTTGTTGCTTGCAACCTAATACTGGAGGGGGTTCGGATGATAACCTGAAGGTGGATTATTAGTCATAGATGCAGTTGGATGGCGGTCTATGTATAATATTGTAGTGCCTAATCAAGTCTCAAAGGAGTCAAGATGATTAGTATATGCATGTATTGCTTTCTCGATGTTTGTCAATTGCCCGCTGTAATTTGTTCACCCAGCATGTTATCTATCTAAGGAGAGCCACCTCTAGTGAACTATGGATCTCAGTCTTTTCTTTTACATACAATCTACAAACTGTTTACCGCTTTATGTTTACTTTCTACAAACTATTAGTTCCTTCCATTCGATACGTTTAATCATTTGTTTTTAGCAAAACACGGTGAGATTGACAACCGCATCGCAAGTTGGGGACAGAGTTCTGTGGTTGTGTTGTGCAAGTCTCCACGTTGCTACTAGCACCGGTAGTGCGCCCTGCCAAGGCTCAGCTAGCAACACCTTTAGGGTGTTTCCTTGCTCCTACTGGTTCGATTAAAGCTTGGTTTCATAACTGAGGAAAACTTGCTGCTGTGCTCATCATACCTTCCTCTTGAGGTTCCCAACGAGCTCTACATCCACACTGAGCCATCAAAGGTATAAATTGTTAATGTGAAACAAGATTAGCAATCCAATCAATTGTCTAGTTTAAGGAATCCATTTTAGGGTTTTGGAATAAAAGTAACTTTCTCTATTTTAAAGGATTTAAAGCACTAAAAGTATTTATTGTATATTATTGTACAAACATTATATTATTGTATATTATTTAATAAGATTAAATTATTTCTTATATAATTTCAATTTCTCTTATAATATATCTCTTTAATTAAGATTTTTAATTATTTGTACCTTATTTATAAATAAACATTCATTTCTTTATTTATTATTTTACTTCAATTATTATTTATAATTCATTTTCACTTATTTTTATATTCAAATATATCATTTGAATACTCAATTAATATGACTCATTCTTGAATTGAATTCAAATTACTCTTCTCAAAAACACAAAGGTTCCATAGAGGTCATGTTAAAATCTATCGCACTTTTCCTAACGTTTCCATCAAAACAAGAGAGACTTCGATCCATTTACACCTCTTTTAGTTTTGCGCGAAAATTTTCCGGATTTTCTTATGCATGAATGCAATGCACAAATATGTGTACTCTCTATTTCTAACCTCTAATCCTAGGATGTTATAGTAACCTAGTCGACTAGGCCTAGCTTTGCTTCTAGGCCTTTTGGTTCCTCTCTAGGCCCACTCGTTATGGGCCATCCAGTCGTCGAGGCAGCCAGACCACTCGTCGTAGGCTATTCAGCAAGGCGAGACCACTCCCTGGGTATATCCCGATTGGCATATCCCCATCACCTCGAGTGTCTGGTCGAGCCGTAGACTCAAGTAGAGACTCAAATTCGTGGATCATGTCAACGTCTCATAGGGACGATGGTTCAACGTGTTTGGTGCTCTCGATGTACCGGGACCAATTAATTGCTCTTGGGAAAAAAATAGCGTTAACCTACTCAAGCTCGACTCATGCCGTAGTGGTCTTATCGAGTCCAACTCCAGCCTATGAATGGGGTACCCAAGAGCAGATAACATGATTGTCGTAGCTTTTCTATCAAGCATGTCTAACTTGTCTAAAAGCAATTTCTTCTCCTTGTATTCTCCTTCCAAATTGATGTGCCAACCCTTTAAATGTCTTTCTAGCCTCCTCTATTTTTGTTGCCACTTGTCAATGCCATGTATGTGAAAAGTGCATGCACTCCAACTTTCCATAACCTTATTATGAAATCCCTCCCTTTCCACCCAACAATTCTCATATCTAAATAAGTTACTGCGTGCGGGAGGATTGCCACAGGAGAGAAGCAAAGAAACAGGATCAGAGATGTCCCTATTCTTCCCTGAAACAGCAACAAGCGGAAAAAAGCTAAATCCCAGTCGGAAGAAACTGGAAATGTGTCTAATTTTTCACAAGTGGGATCAGGAAAATTGTTAGCCCAACTGTAAAGTCTACCAATGAGCTTAATTTCTTTTAATCCATTTATCTCAATAATGTAATTAAAGATATGAATCCATTTGGTAAGAGTAAAATGCTAGTTTTTTCACTATTCTTCCTGATGATATTGAAATCACCACCCATGACAACAACTCCTATGCATTTATTGCATAAACTAGCAAATTCTGCAAGAAATTTTTCTTTATATTCTGCCTAAGCTGGACCATAAACAACAATCAGATTCTACTTCATCTTAGAATTTTTATTTAAGATAAGCATCCTGATAAAATGTTTACCAGACTCAGTTTCCAAAACTTTGTCTGTCTATGTCCACCCCAAGAAGAATCCCATCAGATCTCCCCCCCGGGCAGTACAAAAGACCATGAAAAGTTTCTATCACCAGTAATCTTGTTAAACCACTGAGGCTCGTATTCACTTTTTATGGTCTTGCTGGGCCCAATAAAATCAACTCCTTCCTCTCTAACCATTTCTTTGAGGAACATTTTGTTTATCAGGGTGTTCCACGCCTCTGATGTTAGCAAAACAACCTATCATGATTTCATTTTTGGGGGTCTCCCCTTCTTTTGGAAGCTCAACCCTGAAAACAGTGGAGCACAGCTTAACTGTCTTATTAGTGAGTTTGCTTAATTTAGCCCTACCAGGAATAGTACGCAAGGTACCACCATCATCACCATCAGTGTCAGATGCCATGTCAGCACTTCCTCTGTCACCTGGGTGATTAGAGCTACTAGGCGTTGACATATTTTTATCTTTTAGTTTTTCGTCAGAAAGATCAGGTCTAATTTGTTCAAGGTTTCTAACCACATCAACCCATTTTCTAATCCTATATTACCAGTTTTACCATAAATATCTAAGCCTTGAGTAATATTAAGCATATGATCTTTATCACCATTTAAAAGAGTAGGTACAATACCGATGATGCAAGGTATGGACCGTAAACACGGGCTTCCAGCAAAAGCTAGGCCAGAACGCAGTCAAACCGTGGCAGTTTCGAGCTTCGGTTCAGTATCTTATTTCAGTTTCTGAGGACACTTGAGAGTGTCAGTCAGCACATGAGCTGCTAAATACGCACTTGTTTCAGTTTCAAAAAACAACAGCTGCCTTGGATCAAGCAATCGACAGCATAAGAAAGAAAGCTCCGCACCGTCCAAACCATTTGTTATACTCGTTCAGCTCGTGATCCCATCAGGAGACGCATAAACCTCGCTTGTAATAAACAATCTGTACCATGTCTCTCCTGTGTGGTGATACTCTAATAGGAGTAGTAGTTCAAAAGAAAACCAAGTGCCCTCTAACTAGTTGACTCTAATCTATGTCTAGGTGCAGATTGAACTAGTAATCAAAGCAGCTAGCGGACGCTGTGCCCTTCACATGAACTGTGATCGGTTTCATCAGGGTCAATGGAACACGTCCGCTGACTTCGCTGCGCTCTGCACGCAGCGTGCGCCTGGCTAGCTACACTCCTGCTGCTGACTGCATCACAGATTAAACTACCATTTGACTAGCTATCGTTTGCTCTAAAAAAAAGGTGTATACGATTTTTGTAGGTTACAATAGTCCTTTAACACGATGACGGGGTTGACAACATGAAAAGAACAGTCGCCCACCGTGGGGCTCGAACCCACGACCACAAGGAGCCTTGCGCTCTACCAACTGAGCTGGACGGGCTTGGATTGTTAATCTTAAATTACAGTATTATTATAACAGAAATAAGTTACTGTATATGGCTCATCATTCAATAACACATAGATACAGTTCACACCAGCAGCTAGCAACACATTGCTTGCACCCTTTAAACTGTTCCAATCACATCAACTGCTAGGTATGAACTCTGAATGCCGAAGATTAGCCCAGCACTATCTGACGAGGCCAATCTCCATAGTCTTTTCTAGTGGTGTACCCATCACCTCTCATTTGTTTTGCCACAACTGTATCGTGATCCATCCGCCCATACCGATTCACGCATTCATATCATCACAGTGAACAGACAAGCCAATTTGTCAAAGACATGTACAACAAATGCGTTACATAACAGCAACTCCAATCTTCTGTGTATGCACGTGTACAGCAATAGCTGCGTATTACAAAAGGAGAGGGGAAAAGGTAGTACCAAAAACTCAATCTCAGCTCTACTAAAACGCGAGCTAAGATTGTAACAAAATATGGCCACGTATCCATCACGCTGTACTATGTACTTACTACTTACTCAGAGGTCTCGCTATAGCACGACGCGAACGACCCGGTCACGACCGGCGTCCGGCGCCGGCGCCGGCAATGACGAGGGCCTGCTCAGCTCGTAATGCCGGTGGATGACGTTGATCAGCGACCGCGCCTTCTTGCTCGTGGTCGGGCTGCCGTCCGCGACGAGCGAGTGCAGCGACCCCATCAGACCCCGCATCCCTCCCAGCAGCGCGACAACCTTTTCGCCGCCGTGCCGGCACAGCAAGACGAGCAGCCCTAAGCAGTGGTCCTTCCCAGACCGGGACGCGGACGCGGCGAGGAACTCGACGAGGCGCGCGACTAGGCCCGGCACCGAGAGCACGGCCAGCGCGCCTGCCGGCTGCTCGGCGATCCTGGCCAGCACTGAGACGGTGTCGCAGGCTAGGTCGCCGTCGCGGTCGCTGGATAGGAGGCCCGCGAGCGCCGCAACGGCGCCGGCGGCGACGGCCTTTGCGTGGTTGCTCGGGGACTGGAGCAGCCCGTAGAGGCTGACCATGGCGTTTTTCCGGCCGCGGTGCGCGCCCTCCCGGATGAGCCGCACGAGCGCCGGTATGGCCTCCGGAAAGCGGCCGATCTCCTCGGCGTACTCGGGGTTGGACGAGAGGTAGAACAGAATGGCCACGGCGTTCTGCTGCGCCTCGGCCTTCGCGCCAACGTTGACGACGTCTACCACGAGGCCGATGCCACCGGCCTCGACGAGCGCCGCCCGGCCGCCGGGGTGCTTGGAGAGGCTGAGGAGGGCCGCCACGGCATTGTCCTGCACGGACGCGTCCATGATGGAGAGGAGGCACAGCAACCACGGCACGGCGTTGGCCTCCACGAAGCGATCTCGGTAGAACAGGCTGTGCTTGGAGAGTTTGCGGGCCTCGCACGTCGCCTTCCTACGCTCCTCCGTCGACCCCGTCGAGAACTGCGCGACGATGTGAGCGACCGCGAGCCGCGCGGCGCCAGCGGCGGACGTGCTGAATGGCACCGCTGAGCCGCCAACGTCGCCGTGGTGGTCCCTGGAGCTCGGCTCGGGGAGCGAGACGCCGTTGCTGAGCAGCATCGCCTCGACGATCCCGCACAGCGCGGTGTTCGGGACGAGGTCGGCGGTGCGGAGCCGCTCGCCCGTGACTGGGCACGTGCGGCACCCGGCCTTCATCCACCGGCTGATGGATGCGCGGTCGTAGGTCTGGCCCGTGGACACCGTCACCGGGTCGGTCATAAGTTCCAGCGTGATCGGGCACTGCAGCGCCTCCGGTCTGATCCAGTCCGGGCACGTCGCCGGCCGCGCCGCCGCGGCATCCGCCTGCTTCGAGTCAATGTGATCGAACAGCACCACGCGGCAGTAGACCAGGAACGCCATCAAGCTGTTGATGAGGACCACCTCGCTGCTGCTCTCGTCGCCGGCGTCAAACCGCACGGAGAGCTCACCATCCAAGAACCCGATTTCCTCGGAGCACTCGGACCAGGTTCTGACCCCGATCCGGCGGAGCACCCGCATCACATCCTCGGCCTCCGGCGCGACGCCTTTCTTGAACTGGTCCATGATAGACCGCACGCTCCGCACCGCTAGTCTGTCGCCGGCGTCAGGCCGCACCACCGCTCGCCACGCCTGTTCGGACACCAGCCGGCCCAGCTCACCTGACTCCACTGACACGTCGAGGACGCTCTTCGGCAGGACGTCCATGGCCGCAGCGACGGCCCCGAGACACAACCTGAGCTCGGACGCGATCTGTCCGGCGTTGACGAGCACCCACAGCCTCGCGCCCCGGCGCGCGCAGTCCGTGAGCAGGAACCTCGTCTTCTGCATGGCCACGTGCAGCTCCGTGAGGCCGAGCACGGCGGAGTACGGGAGCGTCGCCGCATCCTGAACCTCCTCGAGGAAGGCGAGCAGGAGGCCCGCGATGCGGACCGCCTGGCGCGCGGCGCGGCGGAGCACCGGGAAGGCGCTGGCGTCGCCGGCCCTGCGTCCCGCCACGTCGGCCGCGAGGGAGACGAGGGAGGCGAGCAGGGGCTCCGGCGCGATGCCCTCGCACGGGCACACCGCGGGGAGAGCAAGCAGCCGCCGGCGTTTGGGTTGGCTCCGCGTCGGCAGCATCGCGTATACAGTACTACTACTAGTAGCCAAGTAGTGGTGTTCGCATAGAATGCTAGTTAAGACAAGTTTAGAGGCGAAGCTGCCGTAAGTAAATTCGTAATGTGAGACGGTGCGGCGCGTACTTATATAGGAGGCCGAACACGTGTTGCGGCGGAGGGAGCATGTAGTCTAGGATTATGACGCGTGGACAGTTAGACACGTGGAGGCCGATGAGAGCCTCACTGTCTCGATCGTGGATAGGAATGGAAGGATGAAAACGAGACGTGAAGGAACGCAGTAGCTTCGACTACATCCACTATGCACCTATATACGCTATGCGCGTTTTGTTTGTAGTATACAGTTGTCTGAATTAATTCTACTAGTTTGTTATTACAGGTTTGTGCCGTTGTACGTCTTGATCTAGGCTTCGATGCATGCATGTCTGGATCGGTCGCTTGGACTTGGGAGTTGTGAGCGCGACCATGTACGATGCATATGAGCCATCATGGACCACAGAAGCTATTGCAATCTTCCGGTTCAGACGAACAAAGCAGGTGCTGGATCCCTTGATCTTGGTAACAAGTAATCTTTGTGGGAAGAAGAGTGAGAAGCAACCCGAAATTGTGTGGGCGTAGTGCCTTTGGTCGGCCGCGCAAATCTTGTTTGGTCTACGCAACTGACGTAGCCCGAGGAAAATATCGGTACGGTTGCAATGTCGCATGATGGGTCGACCGGCTCATCGTATCATCGCGTCGATGGTCTGGTCATCACGGAGATCGTAAGCTGGGGTTACTACTCGCAACCTGGACACGTGTCAGCGAGCACTCCCGTTCGGCTGGGAATGGACGTGACGGACGGTGGAGCCCACCTACAGCCGACATAGAAACCGCGAGGCAGCTCGCTCGCGATCCACCTCAGCTTGGAGATTCGCGCTCGTGATCTGCTCCGTGACGCACGGGACGGGGAGGAGGAGGCGCGATGAGCACGCCGTCAAGCTGTTAATCAGTTGTGATCCGCTGGATATTTGGCGACGTGGACACGAGCTGATTAGTTTTTACGTTTATTAACCTGGCGTGTCAAAGCTCCGCCTACGTGTCAGCCGACGGGACACGCGTTGCGTCCCGATTGCTGCAAGCTTTCCCCGACAGCAACATTTACGTACGTACTTGCAGGAGGTGGCTGGCCTCCTGCAGTGCAGGACGCATTAGCGTCGGCCCCACACGGCAGCATGATTGATTTTGTCAAGTCCTTGCTGGAACGTTGAAGGGGTCAAGCGCGAGGGGAGAGAGGAGGCGTCCCTGTCAGACGTGGCGAAGGGGACGGGAACAGGATACGGTTTGGCCTTGGCGCCTCACTCCCGCAACTATACTACGTACGTAGGTCTCTTCCTTCCTTCCTTCCTTCCTTGCGACCCGACCAGCATGAGTTTGAAGGAATTAATAATCGGGTTTTAATTAGCGGCAAGCGAATGTTTGTTTGAAGGATTTTTATCAACGTACGTACGGCCGGTTGTGGTCAGAGTCCAGATCGAGCCAGGTGTACGCGAGAGGTGATGCAAGTGCAGGGTTGGGGTGACCGGAATTGGGCGGCGGATGGCGAGGGTTTTGGCGCGTGGGTCATGCTCATGCGTACGTGATGGGATCCTGTTTTTTCTCGTAGTTTTTTCCTTTTCGCGCGCACTGGATCCAACGCGTCGGGAGCTGTCGTCCTGGGACATCCGGCCATGCATGTTTCAGTCATGGTAACCTGCTGCGCTGCTCATGGCCTAACTAGACTGCGTCAATGGAGATATTTTGATGGCCCGGTGTTCGGTTCTCGCTACTATCGGTG
The DNA here is from genome assembly GCA_910589775.1 of Avena eriantha. NCBI lineage: Eukaryota > Viridiplantae > Streptophyta > Magnoliopsida > Poales > Poaceae > Avena > Avena eriantha. Next base: position 519,591,956 of record OU342741.1, on the reverse strand, counting down.
GTGTCACCCTCTATGTGAATTGTGTTAAGAGGTCAGGGTTATTAGGTATTTTATGTAGAAATGTTGGGGAATTTATTCATTCTCATCGGAGTATAGCAAAGGGAAGGCTTCGTGTCGCCCTCCCTCCCGCGGGCGACTAAACCCTAACTTTCGCCCCCTCCCTTCCCACCGTCACCGGCGTAAGACGCCGGATAAATAAGATTTAGGACCAAAGGTCAAACCGATTTAAGACCTTGGGTGAATCACTAACGGAAGATTCAGAATCTAGATGTACAATTTCAAAAAATAGGGACCTAAATGAAGGTTCAGGAAAATAATAAGAACCGTCTATGCAGTTTACTCTATTTTTTCTTGGGTGCATTTACAAAAATGAGCCAAAGTGAATATCCGCTACTTTCCTTGGGGTTTTCATGTTGACTAGACCACTAAACTGAATTTATGGAATCTTTCCCTTTTTTAATTTTTTGCCAAAAATAAAACCAAACTTATTTATAAGTCTATTAAACATACAATGGTTCGTTCTAACGGTGCAATTGGATTAAGCTATTGTAATCATTCGATATTTGTTTGAAAACACGTGAAAGTTTTGAGAAAAATATCAACGAAAGATTTGTTTATGTTTAAAACTTATTTCGTCTAAGTGTCACAAAAATGTTAAAACTTTTAAAGAGTCCGGATGGTCTGGAGGAAAAATCGAGAGGAAACTCCTGCCTCCTATACCAGGTGGAACCCGTCTGTTGCGGTTCTCGTTGATGCTCTTATCGGGGAACCCGATCGCGACCTGCCCATTGCCATCGGCCTCCTCGTAGCTATGGTCCTTGTGCTTCCTTCTGCGATCGCTGTTGCGATCATGTCTGCGCCCCGAATCTGTCGGGTATGTTGTGTCCATGTCATCCCCGTCTAACGAGCGCGCTCGATTGTTGTGCAGAGAGTCTTCACCATTCGTCCATCGGTTGGCGATATCCATCAGGTGATAAAGTATTTGGTTTGACGCGGCCTAGCTCCTCCTTGATCTCTCACCTGCGTAGGCCACAGTTGAAGGCGTTGATTGCCCTCTCCTCAGAGATGTCCTCCGCGGCGTTCTTCACGGTGGTCCACCGCTGGATCTATGAGCGTATTGGTTCGCTTGATCTTTGCATGCATGCCTGTAGTTTTTCGATGGATGCCGGTCGCTGGTAAGTAGCCTGGAAGTTCTGCACGAAGCTATGGACTAGGTCATCACAGTTGCTAATCGACTTCGCGGGTAGACTCTTCAACCAAGCGCGCGCGGAGCCTTTCAGCTGTAGCTATAGGCATTGTATGGCAGTAGCTTTTGAACCTCGTGGCATCGTATCGCCATCAGGTAGTCCTCCAACCAAGATTTTGGCTACTAGGGCCCATCGTTCTTGGGTTGGTCTGAGGGGCAGCTTGAAACCCTTCGGCAACTTGCTCCGACGTATGCGGTACCTGAAGCATCTTGCACCGCACGGCTCAGCGTCTTCATTGAAGTCAAGGGACTCACGATTAGCGTGCTCCATGCGGGTTTTCTCGACTTTGCGTTGTGTGATGTCGTTGCTGGCGTCGTAGTCGCGCGATCCTCACGCTCTTGGCTCTTGTTGTGGGCTATTGCGGCGATGTGGCGAGTCGTCGCCTCATGGAGGCGATCGGTCGGATCGTCGTGGCACGGTCGCCTTTTCAGCACTATGCTTCCATCTAGTGTGAGCGCGACTCTAATTACGCCCAGACCGGTGATGGTTGATTGATGAAGAGTCGCTTGGGGGTCGTTCTTCGGAGGCTGGTTGGACAACAACTACGTAGTATCCGCGATTAGGGCGTCTTACAACATCTTGGCCACCATGTTACCCGCTGAGTCCATCGTCAAGAAGGACGAGTCGAGGCTTTGTGATAGCACGAGCTTGTCATCTTCGGGTATACGTTGCAGCCGAGAGCGTCACTTGTGTGCCCCACATGCGGTGGTGTGCCTTGGCGATAAAGAGCGAAGAGAGGACAACTGTCACCTGAAAGGACACAGATGCCGTCTACAGGAAGGTGAATAGGCGGTTTAAAACTTTTACGAGATGGGCTTAATAAATGCGGAATAAAACTACCGTTTACTTTATCAAGCACAAAACTTATATAAACTATGGTTCACCTATGTGCACCAACAACTTATGCTAAGCAGTACAATCTACTATGTGATAGCAAGATATATGACTTAAAGCATGAAGGTTACCACAAAGTAAAGTGCATAAGTAAAAAAGCGTGGGTATAGAGTATAACCGAGGCACGCGGAGACAACGGTGTATTATCGAGTTCCTCCCTACAAGGGAGTACGTCTTGGTGGAGGGGTGGATGGTACTAAGACCACCAGCGCCACAAGAGGCCTCACCCAATTCTCACGAGCACCCGCCGTAGAGCAAGCACTCAATCCACTATGGTACACTTGAGGATGGTCACTAAACCCGTACAAGATTGGTGCAATCTCCACAACTTAATTGGAGGCTCCCAATAATCACCACCAAGGCCACTAACTTGGGGAGAGCTTCACAACTTAATTGGTGTGAACACCCGGAATTTTAAGTCCAGATGCCTGTTATGCCGTATATCGCGATCCCAGGATTACCATTTTGTGAGACATAACAGAATTTGTACATAGTACATCATCCATTACAAACCATAATAGTCTTACAAATAGTTGATCTCATGATAAAGTCTTAATATATATCAAAGCAGCGGAAAATAATATAGTAGAGGCTCCATCTTCATTGTCATAGGCAATGCTGACGATAGGAGATGATCCTAGTTATCGTAGACATCCCGCTGTCCGTCTTCCGGATAGTCCTCTTCATAGTCTGGCCATGGGAATAGCTAGGGACAAAGCCATGAGTACTTTTAAAGTACTCGCAAACTATCACTAATGTAAGTAAGACAATTCTAGTAGGAATCCTAAGCTCTAAGCTTGTTTGCAATAAGCTAGTTTTATTTCATAAGTACTTAGTAGTAAAGACCTATTTTAGTTATCTAGATTACTCAAGTGGGAACCTACTTTTCATTTCCACAACCCTGTTGTGGTCAAGCCAAAGTCATCTTTCAAGTCACGAGTCATTTTTAAAACATCTGACAACGAAACAGTATGGCCATCCAACTGTCCATGACCACGGACGCGACTATTCGAATAGTTTGACACTCTGCAGAGGTGGTATATTTTCACCACAAAATTCGATACATCCGTCGGGGATAACCCTGAATCATCATACTTGGTATGCGGATAATCAATCCTAACCTTTCAATTACACACCCTAGTATAGGCACCACCCCTATGAGTTTGGCCTCCTAGCCATGGCCATCCGCCATCTCGGGAACTACATTCATATTCACGAGGTATCCTTAGCTCAACCTCTTTCCGTGAGGGAACCCATACTAAGACACATAAACTTCCAGTTAAGCCCTACCCAACTCAGGTATTGTGCTTGTATGGTAAAGTTGGAATGGTATCGCATCCGAACCCAACCAACAGTTTTTAACAAAGTCAAGGCACATGCTTCATTCAGTATCATTGATGTCTACGCACTTCTATTCTCGTAGACAGTTGTTGGGCCTCCAAGTGCAGAGGTTTGTAGAACAACAGAAAGTCTTCCCTTAAGTGGATCACCCAAGGTTTATCGAACTCAAGGAGGAAGTGGTCAAAGGTATTCCCTCTCAAGCAATCATGTAATCAAGATACAAGAAGTCTCTTGTGTCCCCAACACACCCAATACACTTGTCAGGTGTATAGGTGCACTAGTTCAGCGAAGAGATAGTGAAATACAAGTGGTATGGATATTTATAAGTGGTAACGGTGATAGAAGATAGCCTGATGGCGTGGAAAAGACTAAAGGAAAACTGAAATAAAGATGGCAACAAGCAAACATGTAACAGATCTAGTAGCAAACGGTGTTTCAGTGCTTAGAAACAAGGCCTAGGGATCATACTTTCACTAGTGAATACTCTCTCATAAATATATTCTCTCTTTATGATACTACTCTTAACTACTCTCCGGTTGAACACTCTAATCGATGGTAGGGCTATAACAACACACCTCAAAGTAAGCCTTTCCCATCTAGAAAACCCCACACTGTCACCTTGAGTACTAGATGAGTCCAACAAACACCACAATTTCATAAAGACATCTAACTCCAAATATAACTCATAACAAGTATTTGAAATCTCTAGCCTAAGTGCCACCATGGTGAGCACGCTGTCCCTTTCACACACATGGGGAGAGGAGAGATTCATTAAAGCACTTGAGTAGCAGAATAGATCTACAGATTGCAAGCTCATGATCTCAATAACATCATGCATAGAGAGAGGGATGAACACATAGCTACCGGTAGAACCCTTAGCCTCGAGAGAGAATTACTCCCTCCTCGGCATGGGAATTAGCAAAGGTGATGGAGATGGCGGTGGAGATCGATGGAGATGGCTCCGGGGGCACTTCCCCGTCCCGGCAGTGTGCCGGAACAGAGACTTTCTGTCCCCCGAATCTCCCCTTCGATGGCGGCGGCGCTGCGGAACTTTTCGTGGCTAGAGGCTTGATGCTTTAGGGTTTATGCCTCGGGAGGCTTCTTATAGGCCAGAGGGCAAGGTCGGTGGGCGGCCAGGGGGCCCACACCATGCCCTGGCGCGACCTGGGGGACCCGCACCATGCGGAGGTGTGGCCCCTCTTCGACTCTCCTTCTGGCTCCGCGAGTCTTCCGGGAAAATATCAACTTTGGCTTTTGTCCGGTCCAATTGCGAGAATATTGATTTTCTGACTTTCCTGGAACCAAAAACAGCAGAAAACAGGCAACTGGCACTGTGGCACTTTGTTAATAGGTTAGTCTAAGAAATCATATGAAAAGTACTCCAAAGTGTGGACAAAACATAAGAAAGTGGATAAAACCAAGCATGTAACATCAAAAATTATAGATACATTTGCAATGTATCAACATCCCCAAGCTTTAATCCTGTTCGTCCTCGAGTAGGTAAGTGATAAAAAGAAATAATAATTTTTGAGGTGACATGCACCATCAAAGACTTGATCAAAGTATTTGTAAAACATTCAAAGCTGGGATCATAGTACTTCAATCATAACATGAAAGACAAAGTTCTAGCAATAAGCAAAGAAACTATGTTGCAACATGAAAAGGCACAAACAAAAGATTCATGAATAACAATGCTTTGCAAGACGTTTGTTTGTTTCACATAAAGAAAACATAGAATACTAGTATTCAGCTTGTCCCTCAATAGAGTAGAAAATATAAATGCATAGGACACCTTCAAAGTTCATAAGAGTGACTAGATACAATAGTTTAAAACAAGCAATATCAAAGTATGCATCAATCAACTAGTCTTGGGACAATGCACATAGAACTAAGAATGGCCACTGTGCTCTCAAAGTAGGTGCATAAAGATACAAGGTGGAGACTCAATATAATGGTGGAAGAAAGGCCTTTATAAAAGGAAGTAGGGATTCAAGTCTCATAAAGAGCTTCCAAAAATTATGGTACTTATAGCTTTCAGCTCTCATTGCCCCTATCATAAGCATCCTGAAGTGATTAAGGTTAAAGTGAACAAACTATGGTGTACATGCTTGACGAAGTATAAGTCAGAAATCTCATGTCCCTTGTATACGAGGGCCGCTCCTCATGCTACTCAAGTTTAGTCACCGGTAAGTTCTTGTCATTGTAAGTACATGTGTATCATAGAGAACCGCCAATTGGGTACCCCTTTCCCGATGATACGGAAGAATCCCCATATCAAAATGACAAGGCAAGCAGACAACGAGCATCTCAGCAATCTTCTTATTTACCATGGGAATATGGTGCTTTTTCTCTCTTTCCTCTTTTCATAATCTCTTTTTTTTTCTCTTTTTTCTCAATATAGGACTCTTTTTTTTATAAGAAGAATGCTTCATAGACAGCTCATTATGGTTACGCTACAGGTTTCCACCATGTCAGCATGGATTAGACCAGCGGCCCAGGCGTTTCTCTAACACATATACATAACTCCATGGACTTACAAGCTCCCCTTTCATTTCACACCGACGACATCCATATAAAAAAGAGCATGATATCAACTAGGTACAAGTACCAATTGCAATGTTGAAAGCGTTCCCCATGAAAGCATGGTTCTGCTAATTCCCCACAAATAAGTGCAAGCATATACAACATACACGACACAATGGTTCAAGTTTATTAAGGGCAAGAAAAGTAAAGTGTTCCATCAAGTTCGTGAGAGCTTTAATCACTAGTTTTCTCATAACAAGTTTAATTTGGAAGGTAAACAAAAGCATGAATATACTTGGAATAGCATAAGCTAGTAGGTAGGTATAGTGGACTCTTTGGAATAACTTGGTTTAGGGAGTTGGATGAATGAGTGGAACTCATACTTGGTTGTGGAGGCTAGCAAAAGACTTAGAGCGACAAACTAAGAGAGCAATAATGGCCATAATCATGCAGAGCGACAAAACATCATTGATCAAAGCATAAAGTGATACTAGTAGTTGAAAACTAAAGGATCATAAAGGTTATGGTGACTTGAGATAGTCATAACATGGTGTGAGCATGCGCCAAGTCAACCCAAATAAAGTATCAAAGGAGAATACCACTATACTATGCTTTAATATGCTAAAACAACGCATGATTCATCCAAGGCACATTAAGCAATCTCAATTGTTTATGAAAAGTCATGCTACAGCAAAGAATACTAAGCATAAAGCAAAAACAATATCAATCATGGCATGACAAATCATAGGCCACAGTAAAAAACAAACTCTTTTTAACATTTAAGCATGAACTTTCCTACTCTTTTCCAAACCAAACCAAACTATTTGAAAACCAATGTATGAAAGAGGGGGTGCAACCAATTTATTCATCAAACTAAGAAAACTAAAAGCCAAAACAAAAACGAAAAAGAAGACGCTCCAAGAATAACACAATTGTGCATGAAACAATAAAAATGAAGCGTTTGGAAGAAACCTGGGATTTTTATTAATGAAGAGGGGGATGCCTTGGGCATCCCCAAGCTTTGACGCTTGTACTTCTTGGATATTTCTTGGGGTGACACGCTTGGCATCCCCAAGCTTGAGCTTTAGTCCATCCTTCATCTCATTACTCATTCCTTCCATACACCTAAATTTTTTCCTTCATACAAAACTTCACATAATCTTTATTAGCAACATTAGTGCACTCAAGATAATAAGTCTTTAGGTTCAGTTCTAACACCAAATAAACTTCCATTAGAACACTAGCTACTGTAGCACTTCCCTCAAAAATCTCAATTCCCCAAAAGAACTCAAAAAGGAACCAACAAGAAGCAAATGCAAATAATGGCAGAAATCTGTCAAAACAGACCAGCAGGTAAAGATGAATTTTTTCGAAGACCTTCTGTTGCTCAAATAAAAAAGTGTTGAACTAACGAAAGTTAGTTAACAACATGGGGCAGAAGCACAAAAATTCACGCCTCAAAAGGACGTACAGATATTTTACACGAAGTTTTACGCTGAAGCACAGTAATCTGTTTCAGGATAGCAACTTTCTCAATCATTACTTCTCTCTCATTAGAGGTTACTCTTGGCACAAAAATCAAATAAAAAGGATAAGGAGCGGTTATTACAGAGGTAATAACTTCCAAGACTCAAATAAAACTTTTGGGTTATCTCCCAATAAGTACTTTTCTTTAACGCCTTTAAGTTAGGTATGATAGTTTGAGAAGATACTCACATAAGAAATATGAATTGAAGTAAAAGAGAGCATCAAGAAGCAAATTCAAAGCACATTTAAGTCTAACGCACTTCCTATGCATAGGAATCTTGTAAAGAAACAAGTCATGAAAGCTAAAAGCAACAAGCATAGGAAAGCAAAACAAGTGCAACTTCAAAATTTTCAACATAAAGAGGGGAAACTTAATATTGTTGAGATACATAAAACCATGTTTCCCTCTCTCATAATAAATTTCAGTAGCATCATGAATAAAATTAACAATATAACTATCACATAAAACATGCATATCATGAGCCACATGCATAAAAGAATTATTACTCTCCACATAAACATAGTCATTCTTATTAATTGTAGTGGGAGCAAAATCAACAAAATAGATTATTATTCTCATCACCATAATCATCAAATATAGGAGGTATATTGTAGTCATAATTAATTGCCTCCTCAATAGTAGGTGGACTGAAAATATCATATTCATCATTGTAATCATCATATATTGGAGGTTTTGTATCATCATAAGCAATAGAATAGCTATCTTCCAAAGTTGGGGACCTAAAAAGATCATTTTCATAAAAACTAGCTTCCCCAAGCTTAGACTTTTCCATAGCATTAGCAATAATGGTTTTCAAAGAGTTCATACTAACAACATTGCTATTAGCAAGCAAATAAAGTTCCATAGGTTTTTTAATTTTCTCTTCAAACACATCATGTCGTAAATCAAGATAAATGCTATAAAGCTCTCTAATTTTTTTGTTATTTTCCATTAAGCCTAACTAGTGAAAACAAGAAACAAAAAGACAAAACTACAGAATCTAAAGGAAATAACTTCGAGCACTCACACCGGAGGATGTGAGTACCTTTTACCTTACCTCCCCGGCAACGGCGCTAGAAAATAGCTTGATGTCTACGCACTTATATTCTTATAGACAGTTGTTGGGCCTCCAAGTGCAGAGGTTTGTAGAACAGCAGCAAGTTTTCCCTTAAGTGGATCACCCAAGGTTTATCGAACTCAGGGAGGAAGTGGTCAAAGGTATTCCCTCTCAAGCAATCCTGCAATCAAGATACAAGAAGTCTCTTGTGTCCCCAACACACCCAATACACTTGTTAGGTGTATAGGTGCACTAGTTCGACAAAGAGATAGTGAAATACAAGTGGTATGGATATTTATAAGTGGTAACGGTGATAGAAGATATCATGATGGCGTGGAAAAGACTAAAGGCAAACTGAAATAAAGATGACAGCAAGCAAACATGTAACAGATCTAGTAGCAAACAGTGTTTCAGTGCTTAGAAACAAGGCCTAGGGATCATACTTTCACTAGTGAACACTCTCTCATAAATATATCCTCTCTTTGTGATACTACTCTTAACTACTCTCCGGTTGAACACTCTAATCGGTGGTAGGGATATAACAGCACACCTCAAAGTAAGCCTTTCCCATCTAGAAAACCCCACACTATCACCTTGAGTACTAGATGAGTCCAACAAACACCACAATTTCATAAAGACATCCAACTCCAAATATAACTCATAACAAGTATTTGAAATCTCTAGCCTAAGTGCCACCATGGTGAGTACGCTGTCACTTTCACACACATGGGGAGAGCAGAGATTCATTAAAGCACTTGAGTAGCAGAATAGATCTATAGATTACAAGCTCATGATCTCAATAAGATCATGCATAGAGAGAGAGATGAACACATAGCTACCGGTAGAACCCTTAGCCTCGAGAGAGAACTACTCCCTCCTCATCATGGGAATCAGCAACGGTGATGGAGATGGCGGTGGAGATGGCTCCGGGGGCACTTCCCCGTCCCGGCAGGGTGCCGGAACAGAGACTTTTTGTCCCCTGAATCTCCCCATCGGTGGTGGCGGCGCTGCGGAACTTTTCGTGGCTAGAGGCTTGATGCTTTAGGGTTTATCCCTCGGGAGGCTTCTTATAGGCCAGAGGGCAAGGTTGGTGGGCGACCAAGGGGCCCACACCATGCCCTGGCGCGGCCTGGGGGACCCGCGCCATGGGGTGGTGTGGCCACCCTGTGGCCCCTCTCTGAATCTCCTTCTGGTTCGTTGAGTCTTCCGGGAAAATATCAACTTTGGCTTTTGTCCGGTCCAATTCTGAGAATATTGATTTTCTGACTTTCCTGGAACCAAAACAGCAAAAAACAGGCAACTGGCACTGTGGCACTTTGTTAATAGGTTAGTCTAAGAAATCATATGAAAAGTACTCCAAAGTATGGACAAAACATAAGAAAGTAGATAAAACCCAGCATGGAACATCAAAAGTTATAGATACATTTGCAATGTATCAATCATCTTCAACTCATTGTGTTTCATAACACATGTCAAAACATTTCAATAGAATGACTCATCATCCCAAGGTTTACATAATCATTTTCTCCAAGTGTTCCCATCTAAAGTGATCCATATTAGTTTAGCACTAGCAACTATCAATGAAGGTCTCACTATGTAGGGTTGCTAATTAATTGTAACTACCCAAACCTAGTTATATGCTCTTGATAGCATCTATCCTACTTTTCCACTAATCATCAATTAATTAACTATTTGAGAAACTTTGGTAAAGAGAAGAAAGATAAAGCTTGCAAGTAAAACTTGGGATTGGCATAATCAAAGTTGCATCCCAATAGAATGCATAATGTATCTTGCATATGCTAGCTTGCATATGGCTAGCTTGCATAGGATGGCTTGCCTTGGTTGGTGTAGTTGTCGAAGTTCTCTTCTTCGTCTTCGTAGAACTCCTCTTCTTCGTAGCCCGGGTTGGTACTATCATCTATAAATAAATACGAGGTACACAATCACCAAACAATACTTAACTACTTCTACTGAGCACACAAAGGTTCACACTAGATGATCTAGCATCATCTCAATCACCACATGAGATATTGATATGGCCTTATTTATCTTATTTTAGAAATGCAATTTCTACTCATTGAAAAATACTTAAGATTTAATATTCTCTAATTAAAATATGGGATCATGTTGACCATCTCATCACCACATATTCTAAGACTTGGGAATGTGATTTAAAGTGGTTGGCATATATTACAAAGTTGAATATTACCATTTAATAATACTAAATGACTAGAAATGACTATATAACCATTCTTTTAATACTAGTCCAAGATCACTTCATGTAACACTGAATATTTTTACATATTTAAATAGAGCATGTCAAAAGTGATTTTTGAGAGTTGGAATCAACTCAAAAGCATTTATGGTTGATTTTAGAAAAATGTTTGAAGTTGTAAAAGTATCTTCCTTGTTATTTTTACTCTGGGTGATATATAACTTCAAATTGTTTGAATCCAATGGGAGTGGTTAGATAATTTCATTACCTTTCTAACAAAATTGTAACCATGCAATTTGGTTCAGTAAATATCGTAAATTTAATTTCGAAATCGCTGACAAAATAGGGTTTTGGAATAAATGAAAAATCTCAATTTTAAATCATGGGCAACGCGCAGGAATGATAATGGGCCGGCCCAACTACGCGGCTCGCGTAGCGGGCTACACTGGTGGTGGCCTCACCTATCATCGGCAACTCTAAAGCGATATCAGCGAATCTGGGCCGCATGATTAGACTATGATCAATGGCTGAGCGTCATTGTCTCCGTCAAATGGCACGTGGGGGATTCCAACCCTAGCTCTTCGGTGGGGGTCATCGGAGGCTTACCAGGGCTCCAGCTAGGTCCGGCAAGGTGTGCGAACAAGCTAGTAGACGATGGCGGTTCGAATGGTGGTCGCGGCAGCTCCTGGGGTGGCTCCTAGCGATGGCTCCTTTCCACAACAGCAGCAGCGGGCTCCGGTGAAATTCCGGCGATGCAGTTCTCGCCTTGCTCTAGGGATGAGTCAGAGGGATAGCTGGGGGAGAGGTGAGTCGAATGGTGTGCATTTTGAGGCAGGGGAGGGGTCTATTTATACCCCAGCGAGAGGAGCAGCGAGGCATGGCTCGGGTTCGTCGGCGACGTTGCTACATGGCGCTATAGGCATGGCTGAGGGCGTAGGTCGATGCGGTGCTATGCGGCGATCGTCATGCGCATAGTGGCATGGCGAGGTGCGGTCTTAATCGGACGGGAGACATCCATGCTCTGCTTCAGGTACCGCGGTGTTCGTCATGGCGTACATTGGTCATGGGCGTGCAGGGACAAGAGGGCATGTATGGGCGGTCGCTGGAAAGGCGGCGAATGCATGGGTTCAAGGAGAGAGTGAGGCGTGGTGTGGTTGCGTGGGAACAACTCGACACTCTGGCGTGCGCTTGGCATGGCAGAGAGATAAATGGGTGTGGCGGTGCTGGCGTCTACACTGGTTGTCGTTGGCCGAGGCGTGTACTGGCGAGTGCGCTGAGGTCATGCCTATCTCCTAGACATCGTGGGTGAGGGCGGCGCGTCTTGTGGCATCGTGTCCATGTCCGACCGGCATGGCACACTCGGGTACGAGCGGCACTAGTCCAATTGTCGAGTGAGAGAGGCTCAATTGCATGGTTTGGTAGTGGGATGATCGTGGGTAAGTAATGGTGGTTGAATAGAGTACAAAGATGATAACTAGATTGATCAAAAAAGTGTATAGTTGGTAGACTTGTACTGTGCCTGCTAAGTGTTTGATTAAATGGCCACATGAAATAAAAATTTGAATTTTTGAATTCTTTTTGGTGGGTGTGTTGGTCACATGCTTGAGTGTCTCTGGTTGCAAGGATTTGTCAAGTGGAGATGGTTTGGTTGGTTTTTGTAAAATGGCCATCTTGATGTCTACACTTGATTCAGTTTTGAAAATTCCCTCAAATGGATTTGAAAATGTTTCTGTAAGTTTTGAAAGTTCACTTGGGTTCATTTTCACTTGGTCTAGCAAGGTGAGAAAAGAAATAGAATTGTTTCTGTTTGAAATCATTTACTAGAGATGCCCAAAGTGGGCTAGGTGTTAACTTTGCTTCATATATTGATTTTCTTTTGATTTGTTTTTGTTTGGATTTGACCTAGATGATCTTGCTTTGATCCTTAAACTAATCCTCATCATATATAACAAACAAACATGGCATAACAAGCATTCATACATCATTAATAAACGCACATGCATTCATATAGGGTTTAAGATTAAAAGTTTTTGTTAACCCTTATTTTGGTTAATTTGAAATTGATATTCTCATTATAATATTTTGAGGTGTTACAAACCTTCCTTCCTTAAACAAAATCTTGTCCCGAGATTCAGGAAAAACTAGGAACTAAAGAGATTCGGAAACTCAATCCTAATATCTCTTGCTCCTAGGTGGCTTCTTCTTCAGTATGGTTGCTCCACTGGATTTTGAGAAACTTGATACTTCTGGTCCGGGTGGTTCTGAAGGCTTCTTCCAAAATACGAATGGGTACTTCATGATAGGTTAAATCCTCGTTGATATCCACGGCTCTGTGATCGATGTTCTTGAAAACTTCGGTCTTCTCTGGAACTTCTAAGCATTTTCAAAGTAACGAGATATGAAACACATTATGTACGGCTGACATCTTTTTAGATAGGTCTAGCTGATAGGATACTTCTCCTCGGCGACTTTAAATCTTGAAGGGTCCGGTAGATCTTGGTGCAAGCTTCCCTTTGAGTTGAAAATGCTGCATTCCTTTCAAGGGTGATACTTTGAGATACACAAAGTCTCCGATATTGAAGGTCAGGTCTTGACGTCCCTTGCCAGCGTAACTCTTTTGTCTGGATTAAGTGGTCTTGAGATTTTCACGGATCTTGTGAACCTTCTCTTAGGCTTCTCATAGGATGTCTGGTCCGAATATCTGACTCTCTCCTACTTGCGACCAATTCAGGGGGGTACGACACTTCCTTCCATACAAAAACTCAAATGGGGCCATTTGCAAACTGGCTTGATAACTATTATTGTATGAGAATTCTGTGAAAGGCAGGCAGTCTTCCCATTTAGATCCATATTCTAGTACACATGCTCTCAGCATATCTTCTAGTATCTGGTTTACTCTTTCTGTTTGTCCGTCGGTCTGTGGGTGATAAGCTGTGCTGAAGTTCAGTTTGGTTCCTAATCCTTCTTGAACTTTCTTCTAAAACCTTGAGGTAAACTGGGTTCCTCGATCTGACACGATGGTCTTGGGGGTTCCGTGCAGACTGGCTATTCTAGCAATATACAACTCTGCTAGCATCGAGCTTTGATAAGTGGTCTTGACGGGTATGAAATGAGCTACTTTGGACAGTTTATCTACTATGACACAAGTAGAATCATTTCCTCTACTAGATGTAGGAAAACCGGTGATGAAATCCATTCCAACTGAATCCCATTTCCATTCCAGAATTTGCAGTGGTTGCAAAAGTCCTACGGGTTGCTGGTGTTCCGCTTTGACTCTCTGACAGATATCACACTTGGAGATATAGCTTCCGACTTCTCTCATCATTTTGTGCCACCAAAATTGCTCCTTCAAATCCTGATACATCTACGTTCCTCCCGGATGAATAGAATAAAGAGTATCATGGGCTTCTTGCAAAATGACTTGCTTCAACTCTGAATCTGCTGGCACACAGATACGTCCCTTATACCAAAGAACTCCTTCTTCATCTTTTGCGAATCCGGGTACCTTCTCTATACCGATACGACGCTTAATTCCATCAATAATGGCATTTCCTTTCTGAGCTTCCTTTATCTAACAGATCAAAGTGGGTTGAAGTTCGATACTGGCTAGAAATCCTTCGCTAACTAGCTCCATTCTAAAATTCTCCAACTCCTCATGCAAACTTGGCTGATCTTTCTTAATCATGGTGTCTAATCTACACGGCAGTCTACTAAGAGCATCCACTACCACATTGGCTTTGCTGGGGTGGTAGTGAATGTCAAGGTCATAATCCTTGATTAACTCTATCCATCTCCATTGTCTCATATTCATCTCCTTTTGAGTGAAAATATACTTCATACTCTTGTGATCTGAATAAATCTCATAGCGGTTACCCATGAGGTAATGACGCCATGTCTTCAAGGCTAAAACTACGGCTACCAATTCTAAGTCATGGGTGGGATAATTATGCTCAGGTTGCTTTAGTTGTCTGGACAAATATGATATTACTTTGCCTTCCTGCATCAACACACATCTGAGACCAATCTTGGATGCATCACAATATACATCAAAAGGCTTCGTGATATCCGACATGATCAAAATTGGGGCTGAAATCAATCTCTTCTTGAGCTCTTGAAAACTTGCTTCACATTTGTCTGTCCATTCAAACTTCTTGTCTTTCTTCAACAGCTGGGTCATCGGCCTTGCGATGCTTGAAAATCCTTCAACAAACTTGCGGTAATATCCCGCTAATCCAAGAAATGCGTGGACTTCGGTTTGGGTGGTTGGGGCTTTCCATACTTCAACATCCTTAATCTTGGTGGGATCAACGGCAACTCCTCCTGCCGACAAGATATGTCCTAGGAATCCTACTTCCTTTAACCAGAACTCACATTTGCTAAACTTGGCATACAACTGATGCTCTCTAAGGGTTTCAAGGATGGTTCTTAGGTGTTGTTCATGGTCCTCTTCTGACTTGGAATAAATCAGAATGTCATCGATAAAAACAACAACAAACTTATCCAAGAAGTTCATAAAAATCGTATTCATGAGATTCATGAAATAAGCGGGGGCATTGGTCGATCCAAATGACATGACATTATACTCATATAATCCATATCGGGTAGTGAAAGCAGTCTTTGGGATATCCGTTGCGCGGATCTTTAGTTGATGATAACTAGTTCTAAGATCAATCTTAGAAAATACTCTGGAACCAGTCAGCTGGTCAAACAGATCTTCTATCTTTGGCAGTGGGTACTTGTTCTTGATGGTGACGTCATTCAGCTTCTGGTAATCCGTACACAAATGGGTGGCACCATCTTTCTTATCCACAAACAAAACAGGTGAGCTCCATGGCGATGCACTTGGTTGTATCAGACCTTTTCCCAACATGTCATCAAGTTGCTTCTTCAGCTCCACTAATTCAGCTGGGTTCATACTATAGGGTCTTTGAGCTATGGGTCCAGTTCCAGGAACTAGTTCAATGATAAACTCGATATATCGATCTGTAGGCATACCGGGTAATTCATCAAGGAACACATCGGGGTATTCACAGACTACTCTGACTTGGTCTAGGGTTGATTGAACTAAACTCTTGTTGCATTTGAATTGACAGGGCAATGTCTCAGACACATGCTCTACTGATACTTTGGTGCTACTAGTCATGGTTATAGCTTTCTTGGCATAGTCTATTAATCCTTGATGTTTCGACATCCAATCCATTCCTAGTACTACTTCCAAACCTTTTGTTCCAAGTACTATTAGATTGGCATAAAAATCTATCCCATGTATTCTGATAGGTACGACCTTGCAAATTTTTCTAGCTTTGGTGGTTGACCCAGGTATTTTAACTATCATAACATGCTTAAAATTTGTTGGTTGAATCTTACTAGTGCATGCAAATTCTTCTGCAACAAACGAGTGCGATGCTCCAGAATCAAACAACACTCAAGCAAGTATTGAGTTAACAGAAAACATACCCAGCACGACATCTAGTGCTTCCTAGGCTTCTTCCGCATTCATGTGGAACAGGGCCAGTACGGTTGTGCGGGTTGCCTGGGGCAAACATCTTTCCAAGTTGGACACGGCGCTGTTGCTGGGTAGGTGCAGTGACATTGGGTGCTGCAACAAGCTTCTTGGGGAAATCATTGGAGTAGTGACCCGTGATTCCACATTCAAAGCAGGTTATCATTGACTTGTCCTTCCTGGCAACAGGCACATCATTGCTTCCAGTCCTTGGGGTAGTATGGTTGTTGTTGGTGGTGGTGGTAGTGGACCTTGGCGGTGCACGGTTGAAGTTATGGGGGTTATCGGGGTTGTTGTTGTGGCCTCCGGGCCTCGGGTTTCCTCCGCCATGATTGGGAAAGTTCGGACGGGACATAGGTGGCTTGTTGTTTCTTGGTGGGGTCCAGGCTAGTGCATCATACGATGCTTGCGGTTCTCACTGGCTTGGTTGATCTTTCCTTCCATCTAGATTGCCAAATCCACTAGAGCTTCTAGATCGTCAAAGGGAATGTTGACTAAAACTGTCTGCATCTCATCATGTAGGCCATTCAGGAACCTTTCCTTCTTCTTTGCTTCAGTGTCGATCTCATCAGGGGCATACCTAGTCAGAGACAAAAATCTGTCACGGTATTCCACCACAGTCATTCATCCTTGCTTCAGCTCCCTGAATTCATCCCTCATCCTCTTGATCAAACCTGGGGGCACATGGGTCCTGCTGAACTTAAGCTTGAACTCCTCCCAAGTCATCATCTATCCTCCGTTCATTGTATGGGTGCTATTCCACCATGATCTTGCATAACCTACTAGATAGTGGGTGGCAAACAGTACTTTCTCAGCAGCATCTACTCCTGCAACTTCTAAGTTGTTCTCCATGGATTGCAGCCACTCATCAGCATCTAAGGGCTCTTTAGATTTGCTAAACATGGGTGGATTGGTGTTTTGAAAGTTCTTGAGCTTAGATCCATGGTGATCCTGATTTCCATGGCCCTGGTTGTTGTGGGCCATCTGGGTTATCTGCTAAAGAGTGGCGAGATTAGCTTGATGCTCGGCTCTACCGGCATCTCGGTCTGATACTAGCATTTGCAGAATCTGAACCATCGGATCCTGGGATGAGTTGCTTCCACCGGGGTTATCACGAGTCATCTAAAGATTGAGATAGATCATAAGACAAGAGGGAAATTTCTATGGCTTATGGGTATGGTTCAAAAGCTTTAAACTTTGAGTATGGCTAAGGTTTTAAAACCAACAACTCCTTTTTATTCATTCCAAGCAACACACCACAAATACTAACAAGATGGTTTTAAGAACCATTCTAGCATGCTACGATACATCGGGTTCGGATACAACTCACACCTATGGCAGTGCGCTAGTGCTACTACTCATCATTAGAACTGGTGGGCTCTCCGTCATCCAGGAAATCAGCGTCATCCTCATTAGTGTGGAACTCCATGTTGATGTCCTCCAGATAGTCGTCATCGTCACTGAGGTAAGAGGTGATATCCCCAAGAATATCTTCACCTTCTTCTTCCTTCTCCTCAAGCTGGATCTCCTGGTCATGGATGGTCTCTTCAAGAGTGGCCACCTTCTGGCGGAGACGAGTGATGATGTGGTCCTTCTTGTCACACTAGCGACGAAGTGACTTGCGCTCCTTAGCTAGGATGGCGAGGGTCTGGTTCTTCTCGGTTGCAACAATGTGCTTCTAGTTGGCGTAGGCACGGGCGTTGTCCAACTCCTTCTAGGTCTCGTGCAGCATGAAGTCGAGGTGATCCACATGATGCTTCGGCTCCGGATGTCCTGGCATGGCCAAGGGTTATCCCATGGAGTCACGTCTTGTGTAGTGAGCGAAGCGGGTGCCAACGATCTGATTGATGTTCTGCCCACACAGACGAGCAAGTGCCTCCTTGCTGACTCGTGTAATAACGAGCTCGTTGCGGAACCCCAAGGGGAAGGTATGATCAGAACAACAGTAAGTTTCCCTCAGTTATGAAACCAAGGTTATCAATCCAGTAGGAGCAAGGAAACACCCCAAAGGTGTTGCTAGCTGGACTTTGGCAGGGCGCACTACCGGCACCAGCAGCAACGTGGAAACCTACACAACACAACCACAGAACTCTGTCCCCAACTTACAGTGAGGTTGTCAATCTCACCGGTTTTGCTGAAAACATAGGATTAAACGAATTGTGTGGAAGAAAGTAATAGTTTGCAGAAAGTAAACACAAAGCAGTAAATAGTTGATTGTAGATTGATAATAAAAGAAAGGACCAGGGTCCATAGTTCACTAGTGGTGGTTCTCCTTAAGATAGATGACATGTTGGGTGAACAAATTACAGCGGGGCAATTGACAAACATCGAGAAAGCAATCATGCATATACTAATCATCTTGACTCCTTTGAGATTTGATTGGGCATTACAACATTATACATAGACCGTAATCCAACTACATCTATGACTAATAATCCACCTTCAGGTTATCATCCGAACCCGCTCCAGTATTAAGTTGCAAGCAACATATAATTGCATTACGCATTGCGTGTAAAGTAAACAATACGATTGTTCTATGAACAAAGGATTGTTGTTTTCTCCCTAGTAGCAACAACACATCTAGTACCTTAGAGATTTCTGTCACTTCCCCAGATTACTAGAGGCATGAACCCACTATCGAGCATAAATACTAACTCTTGGAGTTGCTAGCATCTACTTGGCCGAGATAGCTACTAACAACGGAAAGCATGCAAGATCACAAATAACAAAGACATGATAGAATCAATAATCAATCTGAAATAGCATCTCAATATCCATCGTATCCCCACAAACACAACATGTAGGATTACAAATAGATGATCTTGATCACGAACGGAGCTCACAAGATCTAAACATCATAGCACAAAGGAGAAGAACCAGCCATCTAGCAACTACATGGAACCGTAGTCCAAGGATGAACTACTCATGCATCACACCGGAGGCTTGCATGATGATGAAGAATGCCTCTAGGGTGAATTCTCCCCTCTAATAGGGTGCTGAGAAGAGCTTCAGATCCCTCCTGGTCTAGGGAGGGAGATGACGGCGGCTACACACTCTTTCGTGGAATTTTGATTAGGTACTTAGGGTTTCTGTATCGGAGGCATCTTATAGGCGAAAGGGGAGGCTGAGGGGGTGCCCGAGGTGGCCAGACCACCCCTTGGCGTGGGCCAGGCTTGGTCGCGTGGCTAGGTGGTGTGGCGGCCTCCTGGCCCCTCTATGTCTCGTATTCTAGCTCCTTGTGTCCCTCGGTGAAAAACTGACTTTGACTTTTGTCCCGTCCAATTCCGAGAATATTCATTTTCTGACTTTCCTGAAACCAAAAACAGCAGAAAATAGGCAGCTAGCACTATGGCTCTTGTTAATAGGTTAGTTCAAGAAAACATACAAAAAGTACTCCAAAGTGTGGACAAAACATAAGAAAGTAGATAAAACCAAGCATGGAACGTCAAAAATTATGGATACGTTTGCAACATATCAACATCCCCAGGCTTAACTCTTGTTCGTCCTCGAGTAGGTAAGTGATAAAAAGAAAGAATATTTTTTTAGGTGATATGCACCATCATAAACTTGATCAAAGTATTTGTAATACATTCATAGCTGGGATCATAGTACTTTAACATAGCACGAAAGATAAAGTTCTAACAATAAGACATAGCAACTATGTTGCAACATGAAAAGGCACAAACAAAAGATTCATGAATAACAATGCTTTGCAAGACGTTTGTTTTTTTCATATAAAGAAAACGTAGCATAGTGGCATTCAGCTTGTCCCTCATAGAGTAGCAAATAAAAATGCATAGGACACCCTTAAAGTTCATAAGAGTGACTAGATATAAATAGTTTAAGAACTAGCAATATCAAAATTATGCATCAATCAAGAAGTCTTGGGACAATGCGCATAGAACTAAGAATGGCCACTATGCTCTCAAAATAGGTGCATAAAGTTAGAAGGTGGACACTCAACATAAAGGTAAAAGAAAGGCCTTCATAGAAGGAAGCAGGGATTCAAGTTTCATAAAGAGCTTCCAAAAATTATGGTACTTATTAGCTTTCAGCTCTCATTGCCCCTATCATAAGCATCGTTAGGTGATTAAGGTTAAAGTGACACAACTAAGAGGATATGCTTGACAAGTTATAAGTTGAAATCTCATGCACCTTACTTACGAGTACCGAACCTCATGCTACTCAACTTCAGTCACAAGTAAGCTCTTGCCATTGTAAGTACATATGTATCATAGAGAACCGCCAACAGGGTACCCCTTGCACATGATATAGGAGCTATCCCATAATCAAAATGACAAGGCAAGCAGACAATGAGCATCTCAGCGATTTTTTTATTTGCTATTTGCATAGGTTTTTATTGAGGATGCTTCATAGAGTTCTCATTATGGTTATGCTGCAAGTTTCCACTATGATTAGGCATGGCTTAGGCTAGCGGCCCAGACGTTTTTCTAACACAAATACAAACTCCATGATCTCGCAAGTTCCCCTTTTATTTCACACTGCCGGGATCCATAAGCAAAAGAACATGATATCAACAGGGTACAAAGTACAAGTGCAATGTTGAAAGCGTTCCCCATGATACATGGTTCTGCTAACTTCAAATTATAAAGCGCAAGCATATACGCAACAAAGATGGACGCAATGGTTCAAGTTTATTAAGTGCAAGAAAGTAAAGTGTGCCATCAAGTTCGTGAGAGCTTTAATCACTAATTTTCACATAACAAGTTTAATTCGGAAGGTAGATAAAAACAAGAATATACTTGGAATAGCAAATGCTAATCGGTAGGTATGGTGGACTCTTTGGAATAACTTGGTTTAAGGAGGCTAGCAAAAGAGTGGGAGCGGCCAACTAAGAGAGCAATAATGGCCATAATCATGCAAAGCGACAAAACATCATTGGTTAAAGCATAAAGTGATACTACAAGTCAAAAACTAAAGGATCATAAAGGCTTATGGTGACTTGGGATAGTCATAACATGGTGTGAGCATGCGCCAAGTCAACCCAAATAAAGCATCAAAGGAGAATACCACAATACTATGCTTTAGTATGCTAAAACAACGCATGATTCTTCCAAGGCATATTAAGCAATCTCAATTGTTTACAACAAGTCATGCTACAGCAAAGATCACTAAGCATATAGACAAAGCATTATCAAGCATGGCATGACAAAGCATAGGCCACAGCCAAAAACAAGCTCCTTTTACCACTTAAGCATGAAATTTCCTACTCTTTTCCAATCCAAACCAAACTATTTGAAAACCAATATATGAAAGAGGGGGTCCAACCAATTTATTTAGAAAACTAAGGAAACAAAGCAAACGAAAAACCAAACGAAAAAACGAAAAAGAAGACGCTCTAAGAACAACACAACTGTGTATGAAACAATAAAAATGAGGTGTTTGGAAGAAACCTGGGATTTTTATTGATGAAGAAGGGGATGCCTTGGGCATCCCCAAGATTTGATGTTTTTACCACTTGAATATTTCTTGGGGTGACATGGGGTGGCATCCCCAACCTCGAGCTTTAGTCTATTCTTCATCTCATTACATCATTATCTCCATACACCTGAAATTTTTCCTTCATACAAAACTTCACACAATCTTTATTAGCAACATTAGTGCACTCAAGATAATAAGTCTTAGGTTCAGTTTCAACACCAATAAAACTTCCATTAAAACACAAGGTACTGTAGCACTTCCCTCAAAAAGCTCAATTTCCCAAAAGAACTCAAAAAGGAACCAACAAGAAGCAAATGCAAATAATGGCAGAAATCTGTCAAAACAGACCATCAGGTAAAAACCAATTTTTTCGAAGACCTTCTGTTGCTCAAATCACAAAGTCTTGAACTAACTAAAGTTAGCTAACAACCTGGGGCAGAAGCACAAAAATTCGCACCTAAAAACGACATACAGATATTTTACACGAATTTTTACGGTGAAGCACAAAAATCTGTTTCAGGACAGCAACTTTCCCAATCATTACTTCTCTCTCATTAGAGGTTACTGTTGGTACAAAAAGCAAATAAAAATATAAGAAGAGGTTATCTCCCAAGACTCATCTAAAACTTTTGGGTTATCTCCCAATAAGTACTTTATTTAACGCTTTTAAGTTAGGCATGCTAGTTTGAGAAGATGCTCACATAAGAAATATGAATTGAAGTAAAAAGAGAGCATCAAGAAGCAAATTCAAAACACATTTAAGTCTAACCCACTTCATATGCATAGGAATCTTGTCTGCAAATAAATTCGCAAAGAACAAAGTGATAGGCATAGGAAGATAAAACAAGAGTAACTTCAAAACTTTCAGCACATAGAGAGGTGTTTCAATACCATGAAAACTTCTACAACCATATTTTCCTCTCTCATAATAATTTTCAGTAGCCTCATGAATAAACTCAACAATATAACTATCACATAAAGCATGCTTTTCATGATCTACAAACACATAATTTTTATGAAGCTCAAAAATACTGGGATTAAAACCTTCAAGCCCACTTTTAACAATTTTATAACAAGATGACTGATCAATCTCATTTTCAATAGTAGTACAATTAATATTATCAACCAATATAGGATCATCATCTAGAGCTTTATTATAAACATTTTCAAAAGAATCCACGGGAACATGACATTCGTCCTCCTTTGGTAAGCATGGGGGACAATCAAATAATTTAAGGGGTAAAGAGTTACTCTCATTAGAAGGTAGGGATGGGTAGATCCATTCTTCCTCCTCTTGATCATCACTCTCCTCCTCTTTTTCATCCAATGAGCTTCCAGTTTCACCAATTTCTTCTTCCATAGGCTCCTGCAAGGCATTAGTCTCTTCCATTAGTGGAGAGCATCTATTAAGATATTCAAAAATATAGCCATTTTCTACCTTGTAATTATCAAACCAAAATTTAAGTATATCATAAACCTCATATTTATAAGGTGAATCATCTGTATTTTCAAGAAATCTAGCAAGTTCAAATGCACCCTTCCAAGCAATAAATTCTTCAATTTGTTCCACATCATAAAAGTCATAATTTCCCTTAACATAAGAAGATATGGTAACATCATCATTATACTCACATTGAAAAGGGAGGTGTTCATACCTCCTATAGCAACAAGATTTATCAAAGCAATAAGTAACATTATAAGTAGAGCACACGTTTATAGCAATGGTATACAATTTATCAATTTGTTCCCATAAGTGTTTACCTTTTTGTGACAAGCGGTGTTCCTTATAATAATATTTTTGTTCTTCCGTGAACCCACCTTGCCAATAAGATTTAGTTTCAAAGAAACCAACCATTGATAGAAAGCATGATAAACCAAGACAATAACAGACCAATGAAAATAACAACTATAGTAGGAACTATTTTTTTTGTATTTTTGATAAAGAAACAAGCAAATAAAGCAGAAATAAACTAAGCAAAACAAAAACAACAAAGTAAAGAGATTGGTTATGAGGGACTCCCCTTGTGAAGATGTCCTTGACTCCCCGGCAACGACGCCAGAAAAATATCTTTGATGGCGCGTGGGAGCTTCTTGTTCTTCAGTCCCCGGCAACGGTGCCAGAAAAATACTTGCTGACTCGTGTAATAACGAGCTCGTTGGGGAACCCCAAGAGGAAGGTATGATGAGCACAACAGTAAGTTTCCATCAGTTATGAAACCAAGGTTATCAATCCAGTAGGAGCAAGGAAACACCCCAAAGGTATTGCTAGCTGGACTTTGGCAGGGCGCACTACCGGCACCGGCAGCAACGTGGAAACCTGCACAACACAACCACAGAACTCTGTCCCCAACTTACAGTGAGGTTGTCAATCTCATCGGTTTTGCTGAAAACAAACGATTAAAAAAATTGTGTGGAAGAAAGTAATAGTTTGCAGAAAGTAAACACAAAGCAGTAAATAGTTGATTGTAGATTGATAGTAAAAGAAAGGACCGGGGTCCATAGTTCACTAGTGATGGTTCTCCTTAAGATAGATGACATGTTTGGTGAACAAATTATAGTGGGGCAATTGACAAACATCGAGAAAGAAATCATGCATATACTAATCATCTTGACTCCTTTGAGATTTGATTGGGCATTACAACATTATACATAGACCGTAATTCAATTGCATCTATGACTAATAATCCACCTTCAGGTTATCATCCGAACCCCCTCCAGTATTAAGTTGCAAAAACAGATAATTGCATTACGCATTGTGTGTAAAGTAAAAAATACGATTGTTCTATCAACAAAGGATTGTTGTTTTCTCCCTAGTAGCAACAGCACATCTAGTACCTTAGAAATTTCTGTCACTTCCCCCAGATTACTAGAGGCATGAACCCACTATTTAGCATAAATACTAACTCTTGGAGTTGCTAGCATCTACTTGGCCAAGATAGCTACTAACAATGGAAAGCATGCAAGATCACAAATAAAAAAGACATGATAGAATCAATAATCAATCTGAAATAGCATCTCAATATCCATCGGATCCCCACAAACACAACATGTAGGATTATAAATAGATGAGCTTGATCATAAACGGAGCTCACAAGATCTAAACATGATAGCACAAAGGAGAAGAACTAGCCATCTAGCTACTACATGGACCCGTAGTCCAAGGATGAACTACTCACGCATCACACCGGAGGCTTGCATGATGATGAAGAAGGCCTCTAGGGTTAATTCTCCCCTCCGGCAGGGTGCCGAGAAGAGCTTCAGATCCCTCCCGATCTAGGGATGGATATGACGGCGGCTACAGACTCTTTCGTGGAATTTGGATCGGGTACTTAGGGTTTCTGTATCGGAGGCATCTTTTACGCGAAAGGGGAGGCCGAGGGGGTGCCCGAGGCGGCCAGACCACCCCCTGGCGCGGGCCAGGCTTGGCCATGTGGCCAGGTGGTGTGGCGGCCCCCTGGCCCCTCTCCGTCTCGTATTCTGGCTCCTTGTGTTCCTCGGTGAAAAACTGACTTTGGCTTTTGTCCTGTCCAATTCCGAGAATATTTATTTTCTGACTTTCCTAGAACCAAAAACAGCAGAAAATAGGCAGCTGGCACTGTGGATCTTGTTAATAGGTTAGTCCAAGAAAACATATAAAAAGTACTCCAAAGTGTGGACAAAACATAAGAAAGTAGATAAAACCAAGCATGGAACATCAAAAATTATGGATACATTTACAACGTATCACTCCTGCATGGCTCTAGCTAGTCCATCCAGTCAGTTGTTCTCCCTCAAGCTGAACTATATCTTATCCAAGGTGGGTGCCTCCATCTTGCCTCTCAGATCGGCAACAATCAACCACTACAGTTCTCCTCCAGGTTGGTCATTGAGCTACACTCCAAAGAACTCCGGGTGCGTGCGTCCAAGAAATTCCACGAGCTGACCCAAATCCCTCTCGAAGATGAGCTCCCCTATGTTGCCCAGCCGGTAGAACTTGGTACACTTGACTTCCATCTATAAGCAATTGGGATGGTTAAGTTAGTGAGGTGATCAAGTATGTCCAATTTTATGTAGGATTGCAAAAACTTTGAGGAACATATGCCTCTCTTTTGGAAAGGATCTCAAGGATAAGAGTGAGAATAGGTTTTCATAAATACTCACTTTCTTTGTTTTGAAATTAAGTTTTTCAGATGTCCATTCTAACTAGGGTCTCCTATGGTCAGGATGGCTCTGATACCAACTTGTGAACACCCGGATTTTTAAGTCCAGATGCATGTTATGACGTACATCGCAATCCCAAGATTACCATTTTTGCGAGACATAACAGAATTTGTAGCACAGTACATCATCCATTTCAAACCATAATAGTCTTACAAATAGTTGATCTCATGATCAAGTCTTAATACATATCAAAGCAGTGGAAGATAACGTAGTAGAGGCTCCATCTTCATTGTTATAGGCAATGCTGACGATGGGAGATGATCCTAGTTATCATAGACATCCTGATGTCCGTCTTCCGGGTAGTCCTCTTCATAGTCTAGCCATGGGAATAGCTAGGGACAAAGCCATGAGTACTTTTAAAGTACTCGCAAACTATCACTAATGTAAGTAAGACAATTCTAGTAGGAATCCTAAGCACTAAGCTTGTTTGCAATAAGCTAGTTTTATTTAAGAATTACTTAGTAGTAAAGACCTATTTTAGTTATCTAGATTACTCAAGTGGAACTTAGTTTTCATTTCCACAACCCTGTTGTGGTCAAGTCAAAGTCATCTTTCAAGTCACAAGTCATTTTGAAAACATCTGGCAACAGAACAGTATGGCCATCCAACTGTCCATGACTGCGGACACGGCTATTTGAATAGTTTGACACTCTGCGGAGGTGGTACACTTTCACCATAAAATTCGATACATCCGTCAGGGATAACCCTGAATCATCATACCTTGTATGCGGATAATCAATCCTAACCTTTCAATTACACACCCTAGTATAGGACCTCCCCTATGAGTTTGGCCTCCCAGCCATGGCCATCTGCCATCACGGGAACTGCATAGGTGGACATTAATATTCACGAGGTAGCCTCAGCTCAACCTCTATCCGCGAGGGAACCCATACTAAGACACATAAACTTCCAATTAAGCCCTACCCAACTCAGGTATTGTGGTTGTACGGTAAAGTTGGAATGGTATCGCATCCGAACCCAACCATCAATTTTTATCAAAGTCAGGGCACATGCTTCATTCAGTATCATCTTCAACTCATTGTGTTTGATAACACATGTCAAAACATTTCAATAGAATGACTCATCATCCCAAGGTTTTCATAATCATTTTCTCCAAGTGTTCCCATCTAAAGTGATCCATATTAGTTTAGCACTAGCAAATATCAATGAAGGTGTCACTATGGAGGGTTGCTAATCAATTGTAACTACCCAAACCTAGTTCTATTCTCTTGATAGCATCTATCCTATTTTTCCACTAATCATCAATTAATTAACTATTTGAGAAACTTTGGTAAAGGGAAGAAAGATAAATCTTGCAAGTAAAACTTGGTATTGGTATAATCAAAGTTACATCCCAATAGAATGCATAATGTATCTTGCATATGCTAGCTTGCATATGGATAACTTGCATAGGATGGCTTGCCTTGGTTGGTGCAGTTGTGGAAGTTCTCTTCTTCATCTCCGTAGAACTCATCTTCTTCGTAGCCCGGGTTCGTACTAGCGTCTATAAACAAATACGAGGTACACAATCACCAAACAATACTTAACTACTTCTATTGAGCACACAAAGGTTCACACTAGATGATCTAGCATCATCTCAATCACCACGTGAATATTGATATGGCCTTATTTATCTTATTTTAGAAATACAATTTCTATTCATTGAAAAATACTTAAGATTTAATATTCTCCAATTAAAATATGGGATCATGTTGACCATGTCATCACCACATATTCTAAGACTTGGGAATGTGATTTAAAGTGGTTGACATATATTACAAAGTTGAATATTACCATTTAATAATACTAAATGACTAGAAATGACTATATAACCATTCTTTTTATACTAGTCCAAGATTACTTCATGTAACACTAAATATTTTTACATATTCAGATAGAGCATGGTAAATGTGATTTTTGAGAGTTGGAATCAACTCAAAAGCATTTATGGTTGATCTTATAAAAATGTTTAAAGTTGTAAAAGTCACTGCCTTGTTATTTTTACTCTGGGTGATCTGTAACTTTAAACTGTTTGAATCCAATGGGAGTGGTTAGACAATTTCATTACTTTCTAACAAAATTGGAATCATCAATTTGGTTAAGTAAATCTTCCTGAATTTAATTTTGAAGTCACTGACAAGAATAAATAAAAATCTCAATTTGAAAATCGTGGGCAACGCGCGAGAATGATAATGGGCCGGCCCAACTACGCGGCGCGCGCGCAGCGGGCTGCACTAGTGGTGGCCCCACCTGTTAGTGGCTACTCTAACGCGAAGCAGTATCAGCAAATCTGGGCCGCACGATTAGACTACGATCAACGGCTGAGCGTCGTCGTCTCCGTCAAACGGCACGCTGGGGATTCCAACCCTAGCTCTACGGCAGGGGTCGTCGGAGGCTTACCAGGGCTCCAGCTAGGTCCGGCAAGGTAGGCGAATGAGCTGGTAGACGACAGTGGTTCGAATGGTGGTCACGACAGCTCCTGGGGTGGCTAGTAGCGATGGCTCCTTTACACCACAGCAGCGGCGGGCTCCGATGAAATTCCGGCGATGTAGTGCTCGCCTTGCCTCGGAGATGGGTAAGAGGGATATCTGGGGGAGAGGTGAGTCGAATGGTGTGCGTTTTGAGGCAAGGGGATGGGTCTATTTATACCCTGGCGAGAGGAGCAGCGAGGCATGGCTCGGGCTCATCGGCGATGTTGCTACAGGGCGCTATCGGCATGGCTGAGGGCGTAGGTCAATGCGGTGCTCTGTGGCGACCGTCATGCGCATAGTGGCACGTCGAGGTGCAGTCTTAGTCGGACGGGAGATGTCCATGCTCTGCTCGGGTACCGCAGTGTTCGTCATGGCGTACGGTGGTCACGGGGCGCGTGGGGACAAGCGGGCATGTCTGGGTGGTCGCTGGTGAGGCGGCGAACGCATGGGTGCAAGGAGAGAGTGAGGCGCGACGTGGTTGCGCGGGAACAGCTTGGCGCTCTAGCATGCGCTCGGCATGGCAGAGAGATAAATGGGCGCAGCGGTGCTGGCGTCTCCACTGGCTGTCGTTGGCCGAGGCGTGCACTGGCGAGTGCGGTGAGGTCACGCCTATCTCTTAGACACCATGGCGAGGACGGCGCGGCTTGTGGCATCGTGTCCATGTCCGACCGGCATGGTACGCTCAGGTACGGGCGGCACAAGTCAAATTGGCAAGTGAGAGTGGATCCACTGCACGACTTGGTACTAGGATGATCGTGGGCAAGTAATGGTGGCTGAATTGAGTACAAAGATGATCACTAGATTGATCAAAACAGTGTATAGTTGGTAGACTTGTACTGTGCCTCCTAAGTGTTTGATTAAATGGCCGCATGAACTAAACATTTGAATTTTTAAATTCTTTTTGGTGGATGTGTTGGTCACATGCTTGAGTGTCTCTAGTTGCAAGGATTTGTCAAGTGGAGATGGTTTGGTTGGTTTTTGTAAAATGGCCATCTTGATGCCTACACTTGATTCAATTGTGAAAATTCCCTCAAATGGATTTGAAAATGTTTCTGTAAGTTTTGAAAGTTCACTTGGGTTCATTTTCACTTGGCCTAGCAAGGTGAGAAAATAAATAGAATTGTTCCTATTTGAAATCATTTACTACAGATGCCCAAAGTGGGCTAGGTGTTAACTTTGGAAAAAATGACCATTAGGTCATATGCTTCATATATTGATTTTCTTTTGATTTGTTTTTGTTTGGATTTGACCTAGATGATCTTGCTTTGATCTTTAAACTAATCCTCATCATATATAACAAACAAACATGGCATAACAAGCATTCATACATCATTAATAAACACACATGCATTCATATAGGGTTTAATATTAAAAAGTTTTTGTTAACCCTTGTTTTGGTTAATTTGAAATTGATATTCTCATAATAATATTTTTGAGGTGTTACAATTGGAGACCCCAAGAACTCACCACAAAGGCCACTTAACCGTCTAAGGTTCCAAGAACCAAAGAGTAAAAAGCTTCCTGATTTCACCAACCAAATCCTTTAAGAAGAACTCAAACCGATGCACCTAATGCAATGGCAAGTCCTTCACTCCCAAACTCCACCGAAGCTATAAAAGCTATTGGGAAATAAGATAGGAAAAACACATATGTTCCCAAGATGTTCCCCTCACTTAGAGGAGAGATGGATTGGTGGGGTTGTAGATCTTGATATCCTCTCTCTTTTCCCTAAAATAGATGCAAGAATCATAGGACGGATAGAGAAAAAGGTCAAGCTCTTCAAGGTCAACAATGGAGGAGATAGAATGGGAAGAAATAACAACCACTTGGGGAAGAAGGGGGCCTTTTATAGGTCCCCAACTCCAACTAGCCATTGCAGAACACTTACCCTGGAGTCTTCGGCCCAGGACCGAAGTCTATGGGGTCCAGACTCTAGCCAGGACTCTAGGCGAGCCTCCAGATGCTCCCAGTTATTCCTGGGTGTGGGCAGCTTGATTCGGCCCAAAAAAAGCCCAACATGTCAGGCTTTTCAGGCCATGGGCTGGAGCTGGGCTCCAGATCTGTGGCCGGGATCGGGCTAGAGGAAATTCATGTTTAAGGAAAGGCCCATCATGCGGCCTAACGGCTTGAGGGGAAAGTGTGCACTACAGGCCCGGCTTGGACCGAGATCTGAGGCCTGGCAGCCGGGTCGGGCTCGAGCCTGGGATTTGCATGGGCGGGGCTTTCTCCGGCCCGACCCGAGCCCAGCATGGCCAAAAAAATGCCCAGGTATACTCCCACCACACCCCCACGGAGTTGGGGCCGGAATTTGGGTCAGAGTCTCCGGGGTGTAACACCGGAGTCGCCCCCTCGAAAATTGATAGAAAAACCAATACGAAAATGGCCATTACTTTTGCATCCAGATTCTAATTTTGATGATCTTGTGGGGTGCAACACCGGAGTCTCCACCCCCTCGAAAACTGACAGAAAACTAATATGAAAATGGCCATTACTTTTGCATCTAGACTCTAATTTTGATGATCTTGGGCTCGTTTTGAAGATTGTAACAAGCTCTAAAAGATAATGCATGGAACCATCATAGTCCAGCAAGGGATCATAGGATAAATTTATGAAGGGGTTAACCTATCTATAAAAGACAAACCGGTAAAACCTAATAAAAACGCAATAGACAATGCATATGAAATCCGTTTTTGATGAACTTGAGCTTGTCATGGAGATTAACACAAGCTCTAAATCCTCTAATGGATAAGAACCAAGGAATATGATGCCAAGTATGCAAAGGTTTGAGCTCTGTTCGAAAGATATGATCAAGTTACCCACTTGAGATCCCCTCTTGATAGTACAATTATCTGTACTATAAACCGGTCTCCCAACTAACAACATGTGACCAAAAAAGGGAAAACCTATCAAGCTCATAACTTCGCCTTGAGCATTACACTTGAGCTTGATGTAGACAACATTGTCCTCATCAAGATGGAACTTCTTTCTTGATTTCTCTTACTCTTGCTTGCTTGATGAAGACTTGTGAATTTCTCCCCCATAAACCATGGGGAAACCCCTTCTTTGAACTTGTCTTCATCAATCCATGATCACCGAGGATGGCAAGCTTCAAGCATGTGATCTCCTAGAGGTGGCGCATCTTGAGCTTGCACTTCATTTCTTCTAATTCTATTAGGGTGATGTCTTGAAGATACACATAAGGAACTCTATCTTCTTTTTCAACACACTCTTGATCTTATTTTATTAATTCTTCTTCTTCTCCAACATGATTCCGATAGGCCTAAAGCCCTTGGACACTATTTATAGTTCTTCATTTCTTCAACCTTGAATCCAACACATGGTCCAAGCGATGCCAATGGAAAAATCCTACAAGTGCATCTCAATGCAAACATTAGTCCATAGAGATTGTCATTAATTACCAAAACCACACATGGGGCATACATGCCATTTCAGTCACCGCTACTCGCTGACGCATCAGCGAGCCACCTGCGCTCTTTGATTTCTAACTGTACCACGGTCATGTGTGTATGTTGCTAGTGAAGGAGGTTGTGGTAGGCCATCAGCTCCTCCCGCATCATGCCCGCTCCCATAGGGGCAGAACCTTTCAAGGGCTCCTTCGCCTTGTTCTAGGTCTCTAGAGGGATGTTGACGGTGTTCGATCAGCTGCTTCTCTGTTCATGTCATTGACTCTGGTGACAGGGTCAATGGTCACACACTAAAAATGTGTTGGGCGTGTGCTATTGTCGCAACTCTCGTGATCGACGGTGCCACCATCATGATGCCCGGTGAAGCCAGTCGGACCCATGATGTGTGGTAGGCATCACAGTCATCGTAGAAGATTGATGCTAGGGTTGGTTTTGTCTCGCTAGAGGAGCCAGCGGAAGATGTTGAGGAAGGTTCCATGGTGGTCGATGGAGATGCCAACTTCATCGGAGCCGAACAGATCGGATCTAGGAGACGAAGGGTGCCCACTATGTTGAAGTGGAAGTGCGGACCTCTAAGTGCCAGATATATCCCCTCATGGAAGGTGTTGAAGGCCGGGAGCGAGGCCGATGAGTGCAGGGTGAAATTAAGGGAGCCTAGGAAGATTTCCCCCTAAAACCGGTGAGTTCCATATCGCAGAAATTGGGGCTATCAAAGCCATGATTCCAGCACATAGATTTCCCATAGACGGCACCAATTGACGTGAGTTATCCACAACAATGCACATGGATGATGTACTTGGATTTTAGGAAAGAATGTGCACTGGTAGATTCATTGGCTAACAAAAAAGGTGGAAGGCAGGATTTACCTAGGTTCTGGCCCCTGAAGGGTAATACCCTACTCTTGCTTGTCTATTCTTGATTATTAATGAAGATTGCAGAGTCGCCGAAATGGCTAGGGTGGTGTAGATTGGATATTGCCTAGGGCAGATTATGCATGACTTCGAGAGTCCTCCTTGACGGTCCAAGCTAGCCTTTATATAGGAGGCTAGGTCTTAGGTACCATGACCGAGTCGGTTATATGTTAAGGGCGAGCCCTAGAATTTCCTAATATTGGGCTTGTTCTTGCTACAAGCGTCGTGAATCTAGGCTTCTGATGCTCCGTAGCTGTCAACTTGTTTTGGGCATCGTGGTCCTTAGCCAACCATCACGTGGGCCTCCATTTGGGCCAAAATAGGTATATAAACAGTGGGTACCCGATGGGTTATACCCATGTAGCTCATGTGGTCTAATTGTTATAGAAAGAAGCACTATTGTGTAGAGGATCCAAAAACTTCTGGAGCTAGGCAAATGAGTTTAAGTTGTCAAATTTTGGACAATGTCACTATAAATCGCAAATTGTAAACTTTGCAATTGACAAGGCTGTGCGGCTGCTCGGGTTGTTGGAATGCTAGGTCCGCCTATGTTGTTGTGTGTCTTCTACATCGGTGCTAGACCTACAACCTTATTATGTTAATCCACTTAAACTCTTCTTAGCTGTCTATTTCAATGGACATTTGCAACTTCAAGATTGTTTTAGACACTTTTTGATGTCTAAATTGTGTCTCTAATAGTGGTTTTTTCAGGCGGTACTTAAAAAATGTCCCAAAACATATATTGTTTCTAGTCACCTCTTGAAAAAGTGTGCCCGTAGAAATCTAACATGACATAGTGAGGTCTAAGGTGGGTCTGGTTGAGCGTCCGAAAGAGATAGGCCCATCAGCCTCTAGGGCACAATAACTTGGTAGTCAGGACATCTCTACCGGGCCGACCCAAACGGTGACCCAAACAGTTCGTTTCTGTCTGTTTGGGTCAGGTTGTGGTCGCTTTTAGGTCGTGGTTCGGCCTGTCCGGACAACCACGCCCAGTGGCGCGACCCATTTGTCCGCTGGCCGGCACTGTCCAGAATTTTCATCTTTTTGCATATTTAAACACAAAGTACATAGATAAACATATATTTTGACAAGCAAATAAACTAGATTAGGTAATCTAATTAAAATCGTGATTACATATGAATAGTTCACACTCGCATGGTTTGATAAAAATTAACCAAACATCACTCAAATTATAGAAAACAAATAAGGGATTAACCGTTTGGTTTCCAGTATGTGCCCATATATGGTCAACCAAATCTAGTTGAAGCCGGTCATGGGTGTGCCTGTGACGCAAATTTTCATGCACTTGCATGAATTCTTTCCAAGACGTTGCACCTGGCTCTGGCTCAACCAATTGACCCTGAAGATCCCAGCCTTGGTCCAAGATGTCGTCATCACGCTCGTCCTCGACGATGATGGTGTGCATGATCACAGAAGGAGTCATCACATCCCACATCCTCTTCGTGCTCCAGGTTCTAACAGGGTATCGAACAATATCCCACCTTGACTCAAGCATACCAAATGCTCGCTCCACATCCTTCCTAGCGGCCTCTTGCTCATTCGCAAACCTCTTGCATTTCTCATCTCCAGGGTTACGGATTGTCTTCACAAAGGTGTCCTAGGAGGGATAGATACTGTCAGCTAGATAGTAACCCATATCATATGGATTGCCATTGATCTCATAGGAAACTTGTGGGGCATTGTCTTCTACCAGCCTAGCAAATATTGGACACCACTGCAACACATTGATGTCATTGCTTGATCAAGCCATGCCAAAAATGGAGAGCCAAATCCAGAGATCCTGTGATGTAACAACCTCTAGTATGATGGTGCAATCCTTCGCATGCCCTTTGAACTGCCCTTGCCAACCAAAAGGACAGTTCTTCCACTGCCAATGCATGCAGTCGATGCTGTCAAGCATCCCAGGAAACCCCCTACTCTCTTTGATGGACAAAAGGCGGGCAATGTCTTTGGTGTTTGGCTCTCTCAGATAAACTTTGCTAAACACCGCAATAACTACGCTGCAGAATCGGTACATGGACTCATGGCATGTGGACTCGCTCATGCGATGTAGTCGTCGAGGAGATCACCGGGCACTCCATATACAAGCTGCCGAATTGCAGCAGAATATTTCTGGTAAGAGGAGAAGCCAATCTTACCAGTACAATCGTACTTGGCCTCGAAGTAGTCATCGTACTCCTTCACCCCATTGAGAATGTCTAAGAACAGGTTCCTGGACATCAGATAGCGGCGACGGAATGCTTTCTCTTTGAAGACTGAATTAGTTGGGTGGAAGTAGTCCTTGTAAAGGCGAATGTGGCCAACTTCTCTGTGGCATTCATGGTTGATTTCGCGCTGCTTCGCTGAGCCACCTCTACGCGGCGGCAGGAGGTAGTGGTCGTGCAGCTGCCAGCAGAACTTCGGTCTCACCGTTAGACTCCTCATCGAACGATGACTCAACGAAATTCTTGTAGAAGAACTCGATTGTCCTTCGACTGCTACCCATCAATGGCCATGCCAAACTCCCACATCGAACCAGATAAACCTAGAAAGGACCGGCGAACGCACCTCAGGCAAACGACCGAACAGGTTGTGCACGACGCACTCCAGATGCTGTGGCGCGTCCAGTCGACAGTCAGAGGCTGGGGCGACGGGATGGCTTGTGGCGTGTCTAGTCAACTCTGGCAACGCGCATGGCCTGCGGTGCTGCTCGATATCGCGGGGGCGACGGCGGCAACGGGCGGTGGCAGCAGCAACGGTTGCACCTGCTCTGGCCACGGGATATGGAGGACGAGGGTTTAAGAGAGGAGAGCGTCTCTTATGCCACTAGCGAGAGGGCCATAAATAAGAGGGATGACGCGCAAGGACAAGCGCGCTGTCCGAACTGATCCAACCGAATCCCAAAACGCATTTATCCGACTGGATCGTACCGCCGAACCATCGCGAGCAGCCGTCCATCTGTCGGTTCGGAAACGCGCGGATTGGGTCGGCCCAGTCCCTCAGGTGGTGATCGGAAACATGTCCGTGTGCGACGGGGTCAAACTTGTGTTGCAAGAAGGAAAATCCCGCGCAGTTGCTGCCTTGATTGCTGGGCAGGAAACCATCGCAACTTTCACCGAACTTACAAGTATCCTAATATTGCACGCGTCGCTTTCCACCCATGCAGCTTCCCGTCCTCGATCGAGTAGGACTACTAGAACCCAAGGGGGTCGACGACGACGTACGCTACGCTACGAGATACCATCGTCGTGTCCAGCAATGACAGGACTATCCAATGCAACCCGAACGTCCTTTTTTGATTGGGAAACTCTCGAGTCTCGACTCCGGAGCGAGCGAGACGGAACAATCATACGACGGGAGAATCATTTAGCTGCCTAGCCTGTGTCGTTTCAGCGCGTGTCGCGGGTAGGAGAAGCTGACAGCGCCACGGCCTTGGCTTAGCTCAGCTCGGAACCTCCACGTACCACTGCGAGCACGTAAGTGACGGCCACCATACACGTATGGATGCAGTACGAGATGGACGTACGCCACAGGGGTGTGGACCCGCAATGACTTGATCGATCCATGTAGGGATGCGCGTAGGGCCAGCCCTAGGAACGTACGTGTATGGTGTTGAAGAAATTAGCAGCTTTATATATCTGGTATGCATGATGACAATGCAAATCCCAAGATTAACAAACAAACGTACTACATAGACATGCAACGGACATGCAAGAGTCCTAGCACATGTACACAAACTGCATCACATTAATTTAATCCAACTATAAATAATGGCAATGCAAACTCCAAGATTAACAAACAAATAATTCTAGACATGCAACGGGCAAGCAAGTGATAGCCTAGTTGCATATATACGTAGTAATCATCAAAGAAAATAGCAGTAATTTGGATAGCAGCGAGGAAATGATCAAGCACGAGGTTGGTCGATGGTACGACCAACTGAGAGACACAGGAGGTGCTCTGCCATTAGCAACAACAGTGGCATCTGCAGTCTTTTTGGAGATATCATTCGACATGAAGATGGAGTCGAGAAAGCCGGACGAGGTTGATGAAGAAGAACTTGAGCAGTCACATCGAGATGCTCCCTAAAAATCTTATCGTCTCTTTCCCGGTGCAGGATGCCAGGATCAAAGAGACGGGTTTTGGATGCCCGCTTTTCTAGATGGGGTTCCTTATTAGACAGATGCAATCTAACTGCAAGTGCCGGTTAGAGTTCATGCCTGGCTGTTTATGTACCGCAGATCGGGTAGATGTGTCCACGATCGAGTCGGCAATGGCTCACGATCATAAAATTTGAAATAATTGTTTAATTGACGCGATCTGTTAATAACTCATAATTAATATATAATTCATTTTTCTAAATAACAAAAATATATAAACAACATGCATGGATATGATCAGTAGGGGTGCGATGTGGCGAGGCGGCCAGCGGTGGCGGAGGAGTGCACGAGGGCTACTTTTTTTCTCAGACCTTAGTGAGTGGTAGAACATCTTCTTATGTGTATTCGGTAAACTATTTGTAATGACTCTATGTCTCTATGATCAATAAAGTCGCACGATGTCCTCAAAAAAACTAGCAATGCGGGACTAAATTTTAGTACTTATGAATGAGCCAATGAAAAATTTAAAATCTTATTAGTTAGGCTAAAAGCTAAAACCCACTAATAAATTGCAACATACGGTACGGGTATTCAGATAGGTGTGGTACTTCGCACTCTCCATTTTAGTTCCTTGCGGACACGGCCGTTTCAAGTTAATACACTACCACTGTAAGATGACGAGCGCAGCTGATCGATGTCCTTTGCATCGCCCGCAGTAGCAGTACGTACTAAACTAGTCAATCAGCCTAACGCTTATAAGAAGATAGGAACACCTTTTTTGGGGTGCAAAATAACACTTATACGAAGTATGCTACTATAGGAAAGAAGGAAAATCAGTTTTCCGTTGTCGAACGCACGTGGGCTTTGCTTGGGGTGTAATTTGTTTTTGACAAGACTAACGGCGCGGCGCCGCACCAAACGTATCCGTGTGCCGCGGCTGACATACACTAGTGGAAAAAGTGTTTTTAGTCCCGGTTCATAACTCGGGCCTAATGCTGGTCCCGGTTCGCGCGTGAATCAGGACCAATGGGTCTTTACGTGGGCGGGCGCGCGACGCGGAGGGTGGATCATTGGTCCCGGTTCGCGCGCGAATCAGGACCAATAGGTCTCTACGTAGGCGGGCGCACGACGAGGAGGGTGGATCATTGGTCCCAGTTCGTGGAACAAATCGGGACCAATGGGTTTTCACGTGGGAGCGCGAGAGACGAGCGGGGGTGATTCATTGGTTCCGGTTCTTGGCATGAACCGGGATCGTTGGTCTCTGTGCCGCGGCAGGGTTTTGTGCCTCGGGGATTTTCGGGCTATTTTTGTGCCGCGTCAGGAATTTTTTTATCAATTTAATGATACTACATATATACAGCAATAATAAAACCACGATATATATATTACACATCATGCATGATCACAAATATATTATACACTGTCTCATCCGTCTTCTTAGTCGAAACATATTATAATTACAATCGATACTCTCACACGAATTTGATCTAATTACATCTTGTTTTTTACACTTTACCCTTCCAAATGAAGCGGGTAATAGTATTATCCTTTCGGATCTATGACTTGTTCTAACAAGAATCCGGCAATTTCCTCTTGAATTGCTTGCACGCGTTCTTGTGATAGAAGACCGTCCCGCATCCATTCGATCTAATATAAAGAAGGGGATCAATATATATGAATGAAACTAAACACAATTGGTGGTAATAAAATAAAATTGTGATTATTGTTTATCGTACTTCAATTTTTTTGATGTTTCGGTCTACGTCTTTCTCTTTGGTCGTCTGGCGAATGAACTCGCAGACATAGTATCCACATAAGTTATTCCCAGCTTCCTGCCTCAAGCACTTTACGAGAACGGAGTTTAACCAAAATAATAATCAAGCATGATAATGGTGGTATTGAAACTAGAATCAAAGAGATGTGTAGATCTAGCAAGTAGTACTTACAGTCAATGGTTAAAATGTAAGCTCTGTCTTCCAAACACCCCTAGTTTTGGCGGTGAACCGTTTCCAACCCTTCTGGAGGCATTCCTGCATGTCCGCCCACTTTTCTAATGGTGTGCGTTTTGAGTCCAGGATTTTTACTACTCCGGTGTCAACAACAATGATTAACAGAATATAGTGGAAGTTGGACACACTAACAAAATATAACACAAGTCAATTATACGCTTAACATCGAGTAAGCGAAAATAGAATGTGTACAAGACAGTAACATTCACCCAGCGTTGTAAGAAAATAGAATTTCACTTCTGTTGCTGAAATACGTCAACGCTTGTACCTTCAACGTTGTAAGAAAATAGTTATTCTTTGTCTCTTTGGGTTTTGTTTTTAGAGTAACTTCATGAACGAAATTGCAGTCAACAAACCCAAGGTCATAGATTTGTCCTTTGTTGCATTCGAGAATCTTCATTCTGCATATATAATTAGTATAGTGATGAGTAAGATTATACAAGCAATGAATGAGCTTAGCTAGAAAGACTTAATTATAGAAATTAATAATACTTACAAACAATAGGCACTGACAATAGTTTTGTCGAGGGCGTCTTGTTGGTAAAACTAAAATAATTCTGAAAATTCGATCAGTAGGAAGCCATCTCCATGACCGTAATGGTGGTGTTTATATGCAGCATAGATCTAGTTTTTAGATTCAGAACAGGCTTGGATGTACTAGTTATGCAATCTTCGCATTTTTGTTGGTAGATCTTTGACTAACTCGGGTTTGACGAGAGGAGCCCCGTACTGGTACACGTATGCTGTTTCTTGGTACCCCTCGAACTCATGCATACGGCTCATGTACTCAGTAATAGACAGTCCATATAATTGGGCATTTTCTCCGTACAGTCGAACAAACTCCAGATGAATGTTCGGATCATGCCGCTCCTAGGCTCTCCACTCATTGGTATCGTACACTTTGAGCGGTTCGATCGATTGATTTTTCTGTTGTCTGAGCTGGGCAACTTCTTTCCTGACTCTCCGCTCTTTTGCCTCAGCCGACTTGGTAATAGAGCGATTATAGTCTGATGTGACCGATGTGGGTTGGTGAAGCTGAATCTTAAGCGCGGCTGCTTTGGCTTTATCTTCTGCGGTGACCGGGAAGAATGCCTCTATCGGCTTTTTCTTATTAGCCATGTCAATCTTCCACTTTTCATAATGGGCAGCTGCGGCCGTAGCAGCTTCCTCATCTGTCTTCTCGCAAGGTAGCTTCTTCATATTATGATGAGGTACTTTTGGGAGGGGTGATAGCTTACGTTTCGGTGATCGGAACATGCTCTTGCTGCTGCCCCTCTTAGTATACTTCCGCTTTTGTCTCTGAGGCTCAGGGAACGGAGACGGCTGACGCGGCGACGGAGACGGCTGGGACGGTGATGGAGACGGTTGCGCTGAGTGGTGATGAGGCGGTGAAGGCGACGGTTGC
The DNA here is from genome assembly GCA_910589775.1 of Avena eriantha. Taxonomy (NCBI): domain Eukaryota; kingdom Viridiplantae; phylum Streptophyta; class Magnoliopsida; order Poales; family Poaceae; genus Avena; species Avena eriantha. The sequence continues at coordinate 519,551,685 of OU342741.1, read as the reverse complement.
GCTGGAGAATGGTGAGGTGGCGACGAAGGTGGATTGCTGCTCTGAGGAGTGGGTGGCCTTGGCGGCACATAATTTGGAAGTATGATGCGCTCCTTTGCCCATAGAATAGTCCCCCCTTAGGCTTCTCCTAGTAGAGTCAGTGATACGTCCATTTTGCATCACTATTCTATGTCTTAATTCACTATTATTCATTGATATATTTCGTATTGAGAGGTGATACTTATGTTATTTCATCTATTTTTGCATGGTTAATGACTTTTGGAGCATGGACCGCTGCAGTCAGGATTCTAATGGAAAAGGTGCTGTTTGGAGGCAAAATTCGCAAAGATCAGAAAATCCGGGAAAATATACGGAAAATCCTATTTTCCAAGAAGACCAAGGATGCCAGAAGATGGAGTGGAGGTGGGCCACAGGGGGCCCACACCACCCCATGGCGCGGGTAGGCCTAGGCCGCGCCTGGAGGTGGTGTAGCCGCCCTGGCCCACTCCAGCCTCTCCCCTCTGGCGTATATCATCCTCCCGAAACCCTAAGACTCGGGGAGCGACCATAGAAAGATTCCGCCGTCTCTACGGGGCGGAAAACACCGAGAGAGAAAGATCTCTCCAGCGGACAGATTTCTGCCAGGGGAATTCCTTCTCGGAGAGGGGAGATCGTCGCCATCAACACCACCATCAAGGTGGACTTCATTAGGATCATCATCATCATCACCACCACCATCATCACCATCAGCACCCTCATCACCATATCCATATTGCTGTAATAATTGGGTTGAATCTTGTATAGTTCATAGGGGAAACTTTCCCGGTGTTGATTACTCTTTGTAGTTGATGCTATTGAGTGAACCATTGAATTATTGTTTATGTTCAGATTGTTATACATCATTATTCCATCTCTGATCATGATCCATATGATGTCTTGTGAGTAGTTCGTTTTGTTCTTGAGGACATGGGAGAAGTCTTGTTGTTAGTAGTGGAGTTGCGTTGAGAAAGATTCAATAGATTGTTATTTAAGTTGTGGTGTACTTCTTGGAGTGGTGTCATGTGAACGTCGACTACATGACACTTTACCTATATGGGCCTAGGGGAATGCATTGTGTATCTGGCTACTAATCGTAGGGGTTGCTGGAGTGACAGAAACCTGAACCCCCGTTAGGAAACCATTGCACAAGGGACGTAAGGGTCTTAGAGTTTAAAGTTGTGGTTAGGTTTCTACCTTAATTACTTTCTTGTACTTACGGATGTTTGCAAGGGGTATAATCACAAGTATGTATTAGTCTTGGATGGGGCGGTACATTAGCACAGGTTCACCCACACAACACTTAGCAAGCTAAAGAAGATTAATCGACTATATGAAGCGAAAGCACTTGACAGTCTTCCCATGTGTCCTCGAGAACGTTTGGTCATCTTAAGAAATACATCTGTCTTGTCCTTTGCTGCATAAAGGATTGGGCCACTTGCTGCATTTATTCCTACTGTCTTTTATTTACTCGTACTTTGTTTACTTGCTTTATCGAAATCCCCTAAAAATCTGTTTGCTAAGTATTTGCAGAGAATTCCTGATCCATATCACTAGCCAACACCTTCTGCTCCTCGTTGGGTTTGACACTCTTACTTATCGAAAATACTGCGATACACCGCCTATACTTGTGGGTCATCAAGACTATTTTCTGGCGCCATTGCCGGGGAGTGAAGCGCTATTGGAGAGTGGAATTGGTAAAGGAAACTTCTATTGTGAGTATTGTTTACTTCTGCTAGTTGCTTTATTTTCGTTATGGATAGTTCGCTGAGTTTCTTATTTGGTAATGTTACTACCATAGCTAAGGTAGTAGATAAGCCACCACCTGCTGAGAATGATGTTTTCAAAATACCTACAAGAATTATTGATCGTGTTATGGATAACTACTATGTTGGGGATGGAACTGTCCATCCCGGTGATCATTTACTCTTTATACACGAATTATGCGGGTTGTTCAAGTGTGCAGGTATTACTACAGATCAAGTTAAGAAGAAGTTATTCTCATTATCACTGAAAGGAAGAGCTGAGGAATGGTATAAGCTACTGAAGAATGGTCAAGCTCTGGAATGGGAGGAAATAGTGCCTCTCTTTTATTCAAAGTTTTATCCTCCTAGTGAGATTCATAAAGATCGGAATCAAATATACAACTTTTGGCCTCTTGATGGAGAGAGTACAGCTCAAGCTTGGAGGAGATTGAAGTTACTGATGCTCAAATGTCCCATTCATGAGCTCCCCAACAATATTATTATCAACAACTTTTATGGAAGGCTCCCTCTACATGATAAGGATTTATTGGATGCTTCTTGTGCTGGATCATTCACTCGCATGGAAGAAGAAGTTAAATGAGACCTTCTAGACCGTATTCAAGACATGCTAAAGCTTGGGAGAATAACAAAGGTAGAAAGTCAGGTATAAATTATGATTATGAATGCATTGAATCTTTTATGGGAACTGATGACTTTCAAAATATTAAAAATGCTTATGGTTTAGATTCTCAAGCTATTGCTTCTTATTTTAAGGCTTTTGCTTCCTACATTGAAGTGCCTAAAAAGAAGTGGAATAAGTATCATGAACCTTATGAAGATGTTGCTAAGAATGTTCCTGCAAGAAATACTGAAGTTTATACTGATAATCATGTTTTACCCAAACCTTACATTGAGAAAATGCCTTTCCCAGTTAAGGTAAAGGAACATTCTATGATAGCTAGTATGGTTAATGAAAGTACAAGAAAAGCTATTGAACCTGATAAACAAATAAATGATGAACCTATAATAGCAAATGTGAAAGACTTTGTCACTAAGTATGAGGAAGAAGGACACACTATCCTTTGTAAGGATACCTCTAATATTGTTTCACATAGTAGTGTTATGAGAGCTAGTATTCCTGTGTTTTCTGTTAGAATAAGTGACCATTGTTACGATGGTCCTTGTGATAGCTATATTGTCAAGTTTATGCATGATACTGAAAGCTACTATGAGAGAGGGAAAAGTGTTCTTATGCATCTCAATAATATCAAGTTTCCTCGTTTTATGCTGAAAGTTTTTGTGTTGCACTTCTTTTGCCCTCTTATACAAGTTGCCTTTGGTTTCAATAACTTGTTTGTTTACAAAATCCCCTTGCATAGGAAGTGGGTTAGACTTAAATGTGTGTGAGTTTTTGCTCCTTAATGCTCTCTTTCACTTAAATTCATATCCCTATGAGAGTTTCTTCAAAATTATCATGCCCATCGTAATGGCTATAAAGAAAGAGCTGTATGGGAGACAACCCAATTTGTTTTTGATTTTAGTTTGTTTTTGTTTCTTTGGGTCTTGGAAGTTATTACTTCGGTAATAACCGCTCCTTATCCGTTTTGTTTGGTTTTTGTGTCAAGATCAACCTCTTATGAGAGAGAAGTAAGATTTGGGAAAGTTGTTGTCCCGGAACAGATTTTTATGCTTCACCGTAAAAATTCGTGCGAGATCTCTGTATGTCGGATTGAGCTGTACTTTTTTGTGCTTCTGACCCAGGTTGTTATTTAACTTTCGTTAGTTTTGCACTTTTTGATTTGAGCAACAAAAGATTTTCTAAAAAAATGATCTTTACTTGCTGGTCTGTTTTGACAGATTTTGCCACTCTTGCATTTGCTTCTTTATTCGATTTCCTTTTTGAATTCTTTTTGGGTTTTCGGAAGGAGTTGCTACATTAGCTTATGTTTTGATGGTTTTCAGTTGAAGTTGGACTCAAAAGGTTTTATCACTTCACTTATACTAATGTTGCTAATAAGAACTGTGTGAAGTTTTGTGTGAAAGAAATTTCCAGAAAGTGGAGATAATGGTGTAATAAGGAAGAGAAAGGTTTTATGACTCAAATAATAAGTGTATGAAGATGAAGATATTGATGTTATTCAAGTGGTGACTCCGGAAGAATCCACTAAATACCAAATTTAGAGACCTAGAGAGTCCGTGTTCAAATAGGAAACGGTTTTGGTAAGAAAAGTTCCGCGAAAATACAATCCAACTATATTTTTGCAGTTTTCAGTCAATAAGGAAAGCTACGAAGCAAAAAAGAGACGGAAACGGAGCCAGGGTGGCTCACACCACCCTGGGGCGCGGGCCCACCCCTGGCCGCGCCACCAGGTGGTGAGTCCCCCCCGGACTCCGCCTCTGACTCGTTTTCTTCCAGTACCTTCCTTTTGATATGAAACGTCGTAATATATAACCCCCTGGATCCCCCGAGATCCGTATATCGTGTTTTCGTTGTGTTTTTGTTTCGATCTGTTTCTGCCAGGACATACTCTTTGAAAGTTTAGAAGCACAATGGTGTCCGCCAAGGATAAAGGGAAGGAGCCTATGGAGGAAGACCTCGAAGACCCCAAGTAGGGGCTGGTACCTTTTGTTACTTGCCCTACATCAACGGAAGCCCTATGAGTCACTAAGGAGTTCTGCGATAAGTACCGAGACTTGCAGAGAAAGGTGGACATGCTTCAATGGGAGAATAATAGGCTTCGCAAGATGCTGGAAGATTACCTCACGTCAACTAAGAAAATATTACCACCACCACCGAAGGAGTAATTCGTCATCAGGTTTGGCATCCCCTTGGTTTGTTCCAAGCTTGGGGGAGTGCCGCGGTATCATATCACTATCTTCTATCTCTTTTTTTACCTTATTAGTAGAGTCATATCATGAATAGAGGAGTTATTCTGTAGTATGGTTTGCATTATGGAAGTGTCCCCTCTCTCGTTAGATATGTATCCCTTGGTGTGAGTTTTCCGTTATGGAATATTAATGAGAAGTTCTATCATCCACTCTTTTGCATAGCTTATATTAGTTTTCAATTCGTGGTTATATGATTGATCTTGTTGTTAGTATTGGTAGCACTCTGGGATCATTGAGTTAATTTAGTTCGTTTTGGCAAACCTGGCTCGGTCAGTACCAACACCTTTTTGAGAGTTGAAAAGAAAAAGATAGAAGTACTCTAGAGAAAAATAATTTCATCATCTTTATTTCTTGATTTGCTCATAAGTCTAGTATTCTATAGTTAAGATCTTTTGTGCTTCCAAGGAATATTGCATGTTTGTTTTTATCATTTGTATGTTTGTTTGTTTCCTTCAACTCTCGTACTTGCTACCCAGCCTTGCTAGCCAAAAACATGTACTGAGAGGGTATTCTTCTCGTGCATTGATACAATGCAAATGTATCTATAATTTTTGATGTTCCATGCTTAGTTTTATCCACTTTCTTGTGTTTTGTTCCAACTTTGGAGTACTTTTATTATGATTTCTTGGACTAACCTATTAACAAGACCCACAGTGCCAGGTGCCTGTTTTCTGCTGTTTTTGGTTCCAGGAAAGTCAGAAAATGAATATTCTCGGAATGGACGGGACAAAAGCCAAAGTGCCTATTTTTCCGGAAGGGATCAAGTGCCAGAATACGAGAAGGAGAGGGGCCAGGGGCCGGCCACACCACCTGGCCGTGCGGCCAGGCTTGGCCCGCGCCAGGGGGTGGTCTGGCCGACCCCAGCACCCCCTCGGCCTCTCCTTCCGCCTATAAGTTGCCTTCGGGACGAAAACCCTAAGTACCCGATCAAAAATCCACGAAAGAGTCTGTAGCCGCCGTCGTCTCTGTCGCTAGATTGGGGGGATCTGAAGCTCTTCCCGGCACCCTGCCGGAGAGGGGAATTCACCCTGGAGGCCTTCTTCATCACCATGCAAGCCTCCGGTGTGATGCGTGAGTAGTTCATCGTTGGACTACGGATCCATGTAGTAGCTAGATGGCAAGTTTCTCCTCCTTTGTGCTTTCATGTTTAGATCTTGTGAGCTCCGTTCATGATCAAGATCATCTATTTGTAATTCATACATGTTGTGTTTGCGGGGATCCGATGGATATTGAGATGCTATTTCAGATTGATTATTGATTCTATCATGTCTTTGTTATTTGAGATCTTGCATGCTTTCCGTTGTTAGTAGCTATCTTGGCCAAGTAGATGCTAGCAACTCCAAGAGTTAGTATTTATGCTCGATAGTGGGTTCATGCCTCTGGTAATCTGGGGAAGTGACAGAAATCTCTAAGGTACTAGATGTGTTGTTGCTACTAGGGAGAAAACAATGATCCTTTGTTCATAGAACAATTGTATTGTTTACTTTACACGCAGTTCATAAAGCAATAATCTGTTGCTTGCAACTTAATACTGGAGGGGGTTCGGATGATAACCTGAAGGTGGATTATTAGTCATAGATGCAGTTGGATGGCGTTCTATGTATTATGTTGTAATGCCCAATCAAGTCTCAAAGGAGTCAAGATGATTAGTATATGCATGTATTGCTTTCTCGGTGTTTGTCAATTGCCCCGCTGTAGTTTGTTCACCCAGCATGTTATCTATCTAAGGAGGGCCACCTCTAGTGAACTATGGATCCCGGTCCTCTTTCTTTATATACAATCTATAACTGTTTACTGTTCTGTTTTTACTTTCTGCAAACTTTTACTTCTTTCCATTCGATACGTTTAATCCTTTGTTTTCCACAAAACACGGTGAGATTGACAACCTCATCGCAAGTTGGGGACAAAGTTCTGTGGTTGTGTTGTGCAGGTCTCCACGTTGCTACTAGCAACGGTAGTGCGCCCTGCCAAAGCTCAGCTAGTAACACCTTTGAGGTGTTTCCTTGCTCCTACTGGTTCGATTAAACCTTGGTTTCATAACTGAGGGAAACTTGCTGCTGTGCTCATCATACCTTCCTCTTGGGGTTCCCAACGAGCTCTACATCAACACCGCCATCAACCATTTTTCTGGGCACCGTGCATTGAGCCATCAAGCATTTTTCTGGCGCCGTTGCCGGGGAGTCAAGGAAATCTTCACAAGGGGAGTCCCTCATAACTAATCTCTTTATTTTGTTGTTTTTGTTTTGCTTAGTTTCTTTTGCTTTGTTTGCTTGTTTTGTTATTCAAAAACACAAAAAAATTTGTTTTACAAGTTTGCTTTCTTTATCAAAAACACACAAAAAATTAGTTCCTTTCTTAAGTTGCCTTTATGACTAGCTCTGCTCCAATCACTATTTCATTATGGATAGCTCACTCAGTTTCCTATTTGGGAACAGTTTTATAACTGCTAAGGTAATAGATGAACCACCGCCTGCTAGAACCTCCATGGAAGAAGAAATTGCTGAACCTGAAAGCTCATTAGATGAAAAAGAGGAGGAGAGTGATGGACAAAAGGAGGAAGAATGGATCTACCCATGCCTACCTTCTAATGAGAGTAACTCTTTATCCTTACATTATTTGATTGTCCCCCATGCTTATCAAAGGAGGGTGAATGTTATGTTCCCGAGGATTCTTTTGAAAATGTTTATAATAAAGCTCTAGTGCTTGTAGATCATGAAAATCATGCCTTGTGTGATAGTTATATTGTTGAGTTTATTCATGAGGCTACTGAAAATAATTATGAGAGAGGAAAATATGGTTGTAGAAGTTTTTATGGTAATGAAACACCTCTCTATGTGCTGAAAGTTTTGAAGTTACTTTTGTTTTATCTTCCTATGCCTGTCACTTTGTTCTTTGTGCATTTATTTTCTTACAAGATTCCTATGCATAGGAAGTGGGTTAGACTTAAATGTGTTTTGAATTTGCTTCTTGATGCTCTCTTTTACTTCAATTCATATTTCCTATGAGAGCATCTTCTCAAACTAGCATGCCTAACTTAAAGGCGTTAAAGAAAAGTACTTGTTGGGAGATAACCCAAGAGTTTTAGTTTAGTCTTGGAACTTATTACCTCTGTAATAACCTCTCCTTATCCTTTTTATTTGCTTTTTGTGCCAAGAGTAACCTCTAATGAGAGTGAAGTAATGATTGGGAAAGTTGCTGTCCCGAAACAGATTTCTGTGCGTCACCGTAAAACTTCCTGAGAGATCACTGTATGTCGGATTGAGCTGTAATTTGTTTTTCTTCTGCCCCAGGTTGTTATATAACTTTTGTTAGTTCAACACTTTTTGATTTGAGCAACAGAAGGCCTTCGAAAAAATTCGTCTTTACCTGCTGGTCTGTTTTGACATATTTCTGCCATTTTTTGCATTTGCTTCTTGTTAGTTCCTTCTTGAGTTCCTTTGGGGAATTGAGCTTTTTGAGGGAAGTGCTACAGTAGCTAGTGTTCTAATGGAAGTTTATTTGGTGTTAGAACTGAACCTTGAGACTTATTTATCTTAAATGCACTAATGTTGCTAATGAGATTGTGTGAAGTTTTGTATGAAGGAAAAATTTCAGGTGTATGGAAGGAATGAGTATGAGATGAAGGATGGACTAAAGCTCAAGCTTGGGGATGCCACGCGTGTCACCCCAATAAATATCCAAGAAGTACAAGCGTCAAAGCTTGGGGATGCCCAAGGCATCCCCTTCTTCATCAATAAAAATTCCAGGTTTCTTCCAAACGCTTCATTTTTATTGTTTCATGCACAGTTGTGTTTTTCTTGGAACGTCTTCTTTTTCATTTTCGTTTTGGTTTTTTAGTTTGCTTGGTTTGCTTAGTTTTCTGAATAAGTTGGTTGGACCCCCTGTTTCACACATTGGTTTGCAAATAGTTTGGTTTGGTTTTGGAAAAGAGTAGGAAAGTTCATGCTTATGTGGTAAAAAGAGCTTGTTTTTGACTGTGGCCTATGCTTTGTCATGCCATGCTTGATATTGTTTTGGCTTTATGCTTAGTATTCTTTTCTATAGCATGACTTGTTATAAACAATTGAGATTGCTTAATGTGCCTTGGATGAATCATGCGTTGTTTTAGCATATTAAAGCATAGTATAGTGGTATTCTCCTTTGATGCTTTATTTGGGTTGACTTGGCACATGCTCACACCATGTTATGACTATCTCAAGTCACCATAGCCTTTATGGTCCTTTAGTTTTCAACTTGTAGTATCACTTTATGCTTTGATCAATGATGTTTTGTCGCTCTGCATGATTATGGCCATTATTGCTCTCTTAGTTTGTCGCTCCATGTCTTTTGCTAGCCTCCACAACAAAGTATGAGTTCCACTCATGCATCCAACTCCCTAAACCAAGTTATTCCAAAGAGTCCACCATACCTACCTACTAGCTTATGCTATTCCAAGTATATTCATGCTTTTGTTTACCTTCCACCTGTTATGATAAAACTAGTGATTCAAGCTCTCACGAACTTGATGGCACACTTTACTTTATTGCCTCTAATAAACTTGAACCATTGGGTCCTTCTTTGTTGCATATATGCTTGCGCTTTATAAGTTGAAATTAGCAGAACCATGTTTCATGGGGAACGCTTTCAACATTGCACTTGTACTTTGTACCCCGTTGATATTATGTTCTTTTGCTTACGGATCCCGTCGGTGTGAAATAAAAGTGGAACTTGTAAGATCATGGAGTTTGTATGTGTGTTAAAGAAACGCCTGGGCGGCTAGCCTAAGCTATACCTAATCATGGTGGAAACTTGCAGCATCACCATAATGAGCACTCTATGAAGCATCCTCAATAAAAACCTATGCAAATAGCAAATAAAAAGATCGCTGAGATGCTCATTGTCTGCTTGCCTTGTCATTTTGATTATGGGAAAGCTCTCGTATCATGTGCAAGGGGTACCCCGTTGGCGGTTCTTAATGATACACATATACTTACAATGATAAGAGCTTACTCGTGACTGAAGTTGAGTAGCATGAGGATCGGTCTTCGTAAGTAAGGGGCATGAGATTTCAGTTTATAACTTGTCAAGCATATCCTCTTAGTTGTGTCACTTTAACCTTAATCACCTTCAAGATGCTTATGATAGGGGCAATGAGAGCTGAAAACTACACGTACCATAATTTTTGGAAGCTCTTTATGAGACTTGAATCCCTACTTCCTTTTACAAAAGGATTTTCTTCCACCATTATATTGAGTCTCCACCTTCTAACTTTATGCACCTACTTTGAGAGCATAGTGGCCATTCTTAGTTCTATGTGCATTGTCCCAAGACTAGTTGATTGATGCATAACTTGTTATTGCTTGTTTGAAACTATTGTATCTAGTCACTCTTATGAACTTTGAAGGTGTCCTATGCATTTATATTTGCTACTCTATTGAGGGACAAGCTGAATACTTTTATGCTATGTTTTCTTTATGTGAAACAAACAAACGTCTTGCAAAGCATTGTTATTAATGAATCTTTTGTTTGTGCCTTTTCATGTTGCATCTTAGTTTCTTTGCTTATTGCTAGAACTTTGTCTTTCATGTTATGATTGAAGTACTATGATCCCAGCTTTGAATGTTTTGCAAATATTTTTATCAAGTCTTTGATGGTGCATGTCACCTCAAAAATTCTTTCTTTTTATCACTTACCTACTCGAGGACGAGCAGGAGTTAATCTTGGGGATGTTGATACATTGCAAATGTATCTATAATTTTTGATGTTCCATGCTTAGTTTTATCCACTTTCTTGTGTTTTGTTCCAACTTTGGAGTACTTTTATTATGATTTTGTGGAATAACCTATTAACAAGAGCCACAGTGCCAGCTGCCTGTTTTCTGCTGTTTTTGGTTCCAGGAAAGTCAGAAAATGAATATTCTCGGAATTGGACGGGACAAAAGCCAAAGTGCCTATTTTTCCTGAAGGGATCAAGTGCCAGAATATGAGACAGAGAGGGCCAGGGGCCGGGCACACCACCTGGCCACGCGGCCAGGCTTGGCCCGCGCCAGGGGGTTGTCTGGCCGACCCCAGCATCCCCTCGGTCTCTCCTTCCGCCTATAAGTTGCCTTCGGGACGAAAACCCTAAGTACCCGATCAAAAATCCATGAAAGAGTCTATAGCCGCCGCCGTCTCTGTCCCTAGATCGGGGGGATCTGAAGCTCTTCCCGGCACCCTGCCGGAGAGGGGAATTCACCCTGGAGGCCTTCTTCATCACCATGCAAGCCTCCGGTGTGATGCGTGAGTAGTTCATCCTTGGACTACGGATCCATGTAGTAGCTAGATGGCTGGTTCTCCTCCTTTGTGCTTTCATGTTTAGATCTTATGAGCTCCGTTCATGATCAAGATCATCTATTTGTCATTCATACATGTTGTGTTTGCTGGGATCCGATGGATATTGAGATGCTATTTCAGATTGATTATTGATTCTATCATGTCTTTGTTATTTGAGATCTTGCATGCTTTCCGTTGTTAGTAGCTATCTTGGCCAAGTAGATGCTAGCAACTCCAAGAGTTAGTATTTATGCTCGATAGTGGGTTCATGCCTCTAGTAATCTGGGGAAGTGACAGAAATCTCTAAGGTACTAGATGTGCTGTTGCTACTAGGGAGAAAACAACGATCCTTTATTCATAAAAAATTGTATTGTTTACTTTACACGTAGTTCGTAAAGCAATAATCTGTTGCTTGCAACTTAATACTGGAGGGGGTTCGGATGATAACCTGAAGGTGGATTATTAGTCATAGATGCAGTTGGATGGCGGTCTATGTATTATGTTGTAATGCCCAATCAAGTCTGAGAGGAGTCAAGATGATTAGTATATGCATGTATTGCTTTCTCGATGTTTGTCAATTGCCCCACTGTAATTTGTTCACCCAGCATGTTATCTATCTAAGGAGAGCCACCTCTAGTGAACTATGGATCCCGGTCCTTTTTCTTTACATACAATCTATAAACTGTTTCTGCTTTGTGTTTACTTTCTGCAAACTTTTACTTCTTTCCATTCGATACGTTTAATCCTTTGTTTTACGCAAAACACGGTGAGATTGACAACCTCATCGCAAGTTGGGCACAAAGTTCTGTGGTTGTGTTGTGCAGGTCTCAACGTTGCTACTAGCACCGGTAGTGTGCCCTGCCAAAGCTCAGCTAGTAACACCTTTGGGGTGTTTCCTTGCTCCTACTGGTTCGATTAAACCTTGGTTTCATAACTGAGGGAAACTTGCTGCTGTGCCTATCATACCTTCCTCTTGGGGTTCCCAATGAGCTCTACATCAACACCGCCATCAAGCATTTTTCTGGGCGCCGTGCATTGAACCATCATGCATCCACCTCCTTTAAACAAAAACCCATGCCATTTGCGTCCACCATACCTATCTAGTAGCATTATTGCTATTCCAAGTAAATTCTTATTTTGTCTACCTCCCAAATTTTACTTTCCTGCATTTAATAAACTTGAACCATTGGGTCCTTCGTTGTTGCGTATATGCTTGCGCTTTATGAGTTGAAGTTAGCCGAACCATGTATCATGGGGACCGCTTTCAACACTTCATTGGTACTTGTACCTAGTTGATATCATGTTCTTTTGCTTATGGATCCTGGCGGTGTGAAATAAAAGTGGAACTTGTAAGCTCATGGAGTTTATATGTGTGTTAGAGAAACGCCTGGGCCGCTAGCCTAAGCCATGCCTAATCATGGTGGAAACTTGCAGCATAACTATAGTGAGCATTCTATGAATCATCCTCAATAAAAACCTATGCAAATAGCAAATAAAAAGATCACTGAGATGCTCACTGTCTGCTTGCCTTGTCATTTTGATTATGGGATAGCTCCTGTGTCATGTGCAAGGGGTACCCCGTTGGCGGTTCTCAATGATACGCATGTATTTACAATGACAAGAGCTTGCTCGTGACTGAAGTTGAGTAGCATGAGGATCGGTACTCATAAGTAAGGGGCATGAGATTTCAACTTATAACTTGTCAAGCATATCCTCTTAGTTGTGTCACTTTAACCTTAATCACCTAAAGATGCCTATGATAGGGGCAATGAGAGCTGAAAGCTAGTAAGTATCATAATTTTTGGGAGCTCTTTATGAGACTTGCAATCCTTGATTCCCTCTTTGAAGGGCCTTTCTTTTACTTTGTAGTTGAGTCAGTAAACCTATTCCCTTCTATCTCAGCAAGTATTTTGAGTTGATGTGTTTCATTCATTCATATGATGATTTATTCACTCTTATCTTGATGTTTACTACTTTGAAAGCTATCATTGAAAAACCAGCTATTTGTGAACTCCAGCAAATTATCAACTATTCTTCGACCAAGAGCTAAGTTTGCCATTACCAATTATGATTTATTTTATGTATCTTTATTGTGTTTCCTTTACTCATTGCAAGTTGAGTTATATAATAGTGAGTTGTCTTCTATTATGATCTATGTATTTAATGAATGTGATGCTTCTTGTCCATATTCTTTTATCGAATCTTCACTCCATAAACCTGAGGTCATGTTTATTGAGCTTAGTTTCGGTTGGGGACAAGCGAAGTCTAAGCTTGGGGGAGTTGATACGTCCATTTTGCATCACTATTCTATGTCTTAATTCACTATTATTCATTGATATATTTCGTATTGAGGGGTGATATTTATGTTATTTCATCTATTTTTACATCGTTGATGACTTTTGTAGCATGGACCGCTGCAGTCAGGATTCTGATGGAAAAGGTGCTGTTTGGTGGCGAAATTCGCGAAGATCAGAAAATCCGGGAAAATATACGGAAAATCCTATTTTCCCAGAAGACTAAGGATGCCAAAAGATGGAGTGGAGGTGGGCCACAGGGGGCCCACACCACCCCATGGCGCGGGCAGGCCTAGGCCGCGCCTAGAGGTGGTGTGGCCGCCCTGGCCCACTCCAGCCTCTCCCCTCTGGCGTATATCATCCTCCCGAAACCCTAAGACTCGGGGAGCGACCACAGAAAGATTCCGCCGCCTCTTCGGGGCAGAAAACACCGAGAGAGAAAGATCTCTCCGGTAGACAGATTTCTGCTGGGGGAATTCCTTCATGGAGAGGGGAGATCGTCGCCATCAACACCACCATCAACCTGGACTTCATCGGGATCATCATCATCATCACCACCACCATCAGCACCCTCATCACCATCTCCATATTGCTGTAACAATTGGGTTGAATCTTGCATAGTTCATAGGGGAAACTTTCCTGGTGTTGATTACTCTTTGTAGTTGATGCTATTGAGTGAACCATTGAATTATTGTTTATGTTCAGATTTTTATACATCATTATTCCATCTCTGATCATGATCCATATGATGTCTTGTGAGTAGTTCGTTTTGTTCTTAAGGACATGGGAGAAGTCTTGTTGTTAGTAGTGGAGTTGCGTTGAGAAAGATTCAATAGATTGTTATTTAAGTTGTGGTGTACTTCTTCTAGTGGTGTTATGTGAACGTCGACAACATGACACTTCACCTATATGGGCCTAGGCGAATGCATTGTGTATTGGCTATTAATCGTAGGGGTTGCTGGAGTGACAGAAACCTGAACCCCCTTTAGGAAACCATTGCACAAGGGACGTAAGGGTCTTAGAGTTTAAAGCTGTGGTTAGGTTTCTACCTTAAGTAATTTCTTGTACTTACGGATGTTTGCAAGGGGTATAATCACAAGTATGTATTAGTCTTGGATGGGGTGATACATTGCAAATGTATCTATAATTTTTGATGTTCCATGCTTGGTTTTATCCACTTTCTTGTGTTTTGTTCCAACTTTGGAGTACTTTTCATATGATTTCTTGGACTAACCTATTAACAAGAGCCACAGTGTCAGCTGCCTGTTTTCTGCTGATTTTGGTTCCAGGAAAGTCAGCAAATGAATATTCTCGGAATTGGACGGGACAAAAGCCAATGTGCCTATTTTTCCGTAGTGATCAAGTGCCAGAATACGAGACGGAGAAGGGCCAGGGAGCCACCACACCACCTGGCCGCGTGGCCAGGCCTGGCGCGCGCCAAGGGGTGGTGGGGCCGCTCCGGGCACCCCCTCGGTCTCTCCTTCCGCCTATATATTGCCCTCAGGACGAAAACCCTAAGGACCCGATCAAAAATCCACGAAAGAGTCTGTAGCCACCGTCATCTCCGTCCCTAGATCGGGAGGGATCTGAAGCTCTTCCCGGCACCCTGCCGCAGAGGGGAATTCACCCTGGAGGCCTTCTTCATCACCATGCAAGCCTCCGGTGTGATGCGTGAGTAGTTCATCCTTGGACTACGGATCCATGTAGTAGCTAGATGGCTGGTTCTCCTCCTTTGTGCTTTCATGTTTAGATCTTGTGAGCTCCGTTCATGATCAAGATCATCTATTTGTCATTCATACATGTTGTGTTTGCGGGGATCCGATGGATATTGAGATGCTATTTCAGATTGATTATTGATTCTATCATGTCTTTGTTATTTGAGATCTTGCATGCTTTCCATTGTTAGTAGCTATCTTGGCCAAGTAGATGCTAGCAACTCCAAGAGTTAGTATTTATGCTCAATAGTGGGTTCATGCCTCTGGTAATCTGGGGAAGTGACAGAAATCTCTAAGGTACTAGATGTGTTGTTGCTACTAGGGAGAAAACAACAATCCTTTGTTCATAGAACAATCATATTGTTTACTTTACACGCAGTTCGTAAAGAAATAATCTGTTGCTTGCAACTTAATACTGGAGGGGGTTCGGATGATAACGTGAAGGTGGATTATTAGTCATAGATGCAGTTGGATGGCAGTCTATGTATTATGTTGTAATGCCCAATCAAGTCTGAGAGGAGTCAAGATGATTAGTATATGCATGTATTGCTTTCTCGATGTTTGTCAATTGCCCCACTGTAATTTGTTCACCCAGCATGTTATCTATCTAAGGAGAGCCACCTCTAGTGAACTATGGATCCCGGTCCATTTTCTTTACATACAATCTATAAACTGTTTCTGCTTTGTGTTTACTTTCTGCAAACTTTTACTTCTTTCCATTCGATACGTTTAATCCTTTGTTTTACGCAAAACACGGTGAGATTGACAACCTCATCGCAAGTTGGGCACAAAGTTCTGTGGTTGTGTTGTGCAGGTCTCAACGTTGCTACTAGCACCGGTAGTGTGCCCTGCCAAAGCTCAGCTAGTAACACCTTTGGGGTGTTTCCTTGCTCCTACTGGTTCGATTAAACCTTGGTTTCATAACTGAGGGAAAACTTACTGCTGTGCTCATCATACCTTCCTCTTGGGGTTCCCAACGAGCTCTACGTTGAAAGTCAAGCGCATCAAGATCTTTTCTGGCGCCGTTGCCGGGGAGGTAAGGTAAAAGGTATTCACACCGGAGGATTAAAGAAGAAGAATCTCCCACGGCAAATGCCTCTTTTCTGGCACTGTTGCCGGGGAGTCAAGGACATCTTCACAAGGGGAGTCCCTCATAAGCAATCTCTTTACTTTGTTGTTTTTGTTTTGCGTAGTTTCTTTTTGCTTTGTTTGCTTGTTTTGTTCTTCAAAAATCCAAAAAAATTAGTTTTACTAGTTTGCTTTCTTATTTGAAAACCCAAAAAAATGACTACTCTTGAAAACACTAAGTTGTGTGACTTCACTAGCACCAACAACAATGATTTTATGAGCACACCTATTGCTCCACCTGTGGCTGAAAATACTTTCTTTGAGATAAAACCTGCTTTACTCAATGTTGTTATGAGAGAGCAATTTTCTGGTATTGGTAATGAAGATGCTACTTCCCATCTAAATAACTTTTTTGAACTTTGTGAGATGCAAAAGCATAGGGATATAGATGGTGATATTATTAAGCTGAAATTGTTTCCTTTCTCTTTGAGAGGAAAAGCTAAAGAATGGTTGAATTCCTTAACTAGGAATAGTATTGATTCTTGGACTAAGTGCAAAGATGCTTTTATTGGAAAATACTATCCTCCTGCTAAGATTAATCCATGAGAAGTGAAATAATGAAGTTTAAACAACTTGATAATGAGCATGTTGCTCAAGCTTGGGAAATAATAAAATCTTTGGTAAAGAATTGTCCCACTCATGGACTGACTGCTTGGATGATCATCTAAACTTTTTATGCAGGATTGAACTATTCTTCAAGGAACCTATTGGATTCTGCTGCTGGAGGTACCTTTATGACCATCACTTTGGGTGTTGCAACAAAACTTATGGACAATATGATGGTTAATTATTCTTAATGGCATACTGAGAGAGCTCCACAAGGTAAGAAGGTAAATTCTGTTGAGGAAACCACCTCCTTGAGTGATAAAATTGATATTGTTATGTATATGCTTGTTAATGGGAAAGCCCATAAAGATCCAAATAATGTTCATTTAGCCTCTTTGGTTGCTCAAGAAGAGCAAGTTGATGTGAACTTCATAAGAAATAACAATTTTGGCAACAATGCTTATGGTAATAATGCTTATAGAAACAATTTTGGTAACAACAATTATAAGCCATATCCTCCCAACAATGGTAATGCTTATGGAAATTCTTACAACAATAATAAGAGTGCTCCCTCTGAACTTGAAGTTATGCTTAAAGAGTTTATTAGTAAACAAACTGCTTTCAATAAAACTATTGAGGAAAAACTCTCTAATGTTGAAAGAAATATAGCATCTTTGGCTGAAGCTCAATCTACTTTGAATAAAATGGCTGCTAAACCTGAAACTAATGATAATCACTTTGCAGCTACTGATGCCATACAAGTAAGAATTGATGAAAATGTTAGACTATTAGCTGAATTACATGCTAAGTGGGAAAGAGAAGATGAAATTGCTAGAAACATTAGTGTTTCTACTATCACCACCACTAGTGTTGAGGATAGTAATAGTTCTACTACTTTAGATGATAAAGTTGATTTTGATCTTGATGGTTGCAATATCTCTGAAGTTATTAAGTTCCTACAAAAGCTTGCTAAAAGTCCTAATGCTAGTGCTATGAATATGGCTTTTACAAAACACATTACTGATGCTCTCATAAAGATTAAAGAAGAAAAGATGAAACATAAAGCTTTTATTCCTATAAAGCAAGAAGATGGTTGGGAATCCATCATTAATATGAAAGTGAATGACTTTGATTCCAAAGCTTTGTGTGATCTTGATAGTAGTGTTTCCATTATGCCTAGAAGGATTTATGATATGCTTGATTTGCCTCCTCTTGAAGATTGCTATTTGAATGTCTCACTTGATGATAATGCTAAAAAGAAACTCATGGGGAGTCTTAATGATGTTCTTATTATGGTTAACGATTCCTATGTCCCCGTTGATTTCTATGTTTTGGATTTTGAATACAATGCTTCTTGTCCTATTACTTTGGGAAGACCTTTTGTTAGAACTGTTGGTGCCATCATTGATATGAAAGAAGGCACCATTAAATATAAACTCCCACTCAAGAAAGGTATAGAATACTTCCCTAAAAATAGAGAAAAGATTTCTTTTGCTTCTCCTATAAAACAAAATTTGGTCTTAATGCTTCTTCATTTGAGAACACTTGATTCTTTCTTTGCTTTTTATGCCTAACTTAAAGGCGTTAAAGAAAAGTACTTATTGGGAGATAACCCAAAAGTTTTAGATGAGTCTTGGAAGTTATTACCTCTGTAATAACCTCTCCTTATCCTTTTTGTTTGCTTTTTGTGCCAAGAGTAACCTCTAATGAGAGAGAAGTAATAATTAGGAAAGTTGCTGTCCCGAAAAGAATTTATGTGCTTCACCGTAAATATTCGTGAGAGAGCTCTGTATGTGGGATGGAGCTGTAACTTTTTGTGCTTCTGCCCCAGGTTGTTATTGAACTTTCTTTGTTCAACACTTTTTGATTTGAGCAACAGAAGGTCTTCGAAAAAATTTGTCTTTACCTGCTGGTCTGTTTTGACAGATTTCTACCATTTTCTGCATTTGCTCCTTGTTAGTTCCTTCTTGAGTTCTTTTGGGGAATTGAGCTTTTTGAGGGAAGTGCTACAGTAGCTAGTGTTCAATTGGAATTTTATTTGGTGTTATAACTGAACCTTAAGACTTATTTATCTTGAGTGCACTAATGTTGCTAATGAGATTGTGTGAAGTTTTGTATGAAGGAAAAATTTCAGGTGTATGGAAGGAATGAGTAATGAGATGAAGGATGGACTAAAGCTCAAGCTTGGGGATGCCACGCGTGTCACTCCAAGAAATATCCAAGAAGTACAAGCGTCAAAGCTTGGGGATGCCCAAGGCATCCCCTTCTTCATCAATAAAAATCCCAGGTTTCTTCCAAATGCTTCATTTTTATTGTTTCATGCACAGTTGTGTTGTTCTTGGAGCGTCTTCTTTTTCATTTTTGTTTTGGTTTTTAGTTTGCTTGGTTTGCTTAGTTTTGTGAATAAATTGGTTGGACCCCGTCTTTCATACATTTGGTTTGCAAATAGTTTGGTTTGGTTTGGAAAAGAGTAGGAAAGTTCATACTTATGTGGTAAAAAAGAGCTCGTTTTGACTGTGGCCTATGCTTTGTCATGCCATGCTTGATATTGTTTTGGCTTTATGCTTAGTATTCTTTACTGTAGCATGACTTGTTATAAACATTTGAGATTGCTTAATGTGCCTTGGATGAATCATGCGTTGTTTTAGCATATTAAAGCATAGTATAGTGGTATTCTCCTTTGATGCTTTATTTGGGTTGACTTGGCGCATGCTCACACCATGTTATGACTATCTCAAGTCACCATAGCTTGTATGATCCTTTAGTTTTCAACTTGTAGTATCACTTTATGCTTTGATCAATGATGTTTTGTCGCTCTGCATGATTATGGCCATTATTGCTCTCTTAGTTTGTCAGATGTTTTGTCGCTCTGCATGATTATGGCCTTTAGGTTTCTACCTTAATTAATTTCTTGTACTTACGGATGTTTGCAGGGGGTATAATCACAAGTATGTATTAGTCTTGGATGGGGTGATACATTGCAAATGTATCTATAATTTTTGATGTTCCATGCTTGGTTTTATCCACTTTCTTGTGTTTTGTTCCAACTTTGGAGTACTTTTCATATGATTTCTTGGACTCACCTATTAACAAGAGCCATAGTGCCAGCTGCCTGTTTTCTGCCGTTTTTGGTTCCAGGAAAGTCAGAAAATGAATATTCTCGGAATTGGACAGGACAAAAGCCAATGTGCCTATTTTTCCGGAAGTGATCAAGTGCAAGAATATGAGACGGAGAAGGGCCAAGGAGCCACCACACCACCTGGCCGCGCGGCCAGGCCTAGCCCGCGCCAGGGGGTGGTGTGGCCGCTCCCGGCACCCCCTCGGCCTCTCCTTCCGCCTATATATTGCCCTCGGGACAAAAACCCTAAGGACCCGATCAAAAATCCACGAAAGAGTCTGTAGCCGCCGTCATCTCCATCCCTAGATCGGGAGGGATCTGAAGCTCTTCCCGGCACCCTGCCGGAGAGGGGAATTCACCCTGGAGGCCTTCTTCATCACCATGCAAGCCTCCGGTGTGATGCGTGAGTAGTTCATCCTTGGACTACGGATCCATGTAGTAGCTAGATGGCTGGTTCTCCTCCTTTGTGCTTTCATGTTTAGATCTTGTGAGCTCCGTTCATGATCAAGATCATCTATTTGTAATTCATACATGTTGTGTTTGCGGGGATCCGATGGATATTGAGATGCTATTTCAGATTGATTATTGATTCTATCATGTCTTTGTTATTTGAGATCTTGCATGCTTTCCATTGTTAGTAGCTATCTTGGCCAAGTAGATGCTAGCAACTCCAAGAGTTAGTATTTATGCTCGATAGTGGGTTCATGCCTCTGGTAATCTGGGGAAGTGACAGAAATCTCTAAGGTACTAGATGTGATGTTGCTACTAGGGAGAAAACAGCAATCCTTTGTTCATAGAACAATCGTATTGTTTACTTTACACGCAATTCGTAAAGCAATAATCTATTGCTTGCAACTTAATACTGGAGGGGGTTCAGATGATAACCTGAAGGTGGATTATTAGTCATAGATGCAGTTGGATGGCGGTCTATGTATTATGTTGTAATGCCCAATCAAGTCTCAGGGGAGTCAAGATGATTAGTATATGCATGTATTGCTTTCTTGGTGTTTGTCAATTGCCCCGCTGTAATTTGTTCACCCAACATGTTATCTATCTAAGGAGAGCCACCTGTAGTGAACTATGGATCCCGGTCCTTTTTCTTTACATACAATCTATAAACTTTTTCTGCTTTGTGTTTACTTTCTGCAAACTTTTACTTCTTTCCATTCGATACGTTTAATCCTTTGTTTTTCACAAAACACGGTGAGATTTACAACCTCATCGCAAGTTGGGGACAAAGTTATGTGGTTGTGTTGTGCAGGTCTCCATGTTGCTACTAGCACCGGTAGTGCGCCCTGCCAAAGCTCAGCTAGTAACACCTTTGGGGTGTTTCCTTGCTCCTACTGGTTCGATTAAACCTTGGTTTCATAACTGAGGGAAAACTTACTACTGTGCTCATCATACCTTCCTCTTGGGGTTCCCAACGAGCTCTATGTCGAAAGTCGAGCGCATCATGGGGCGGTACATTAGCACTGGTTCACCCACATAACACTTAGCAAGCTAAAGAAGATTAATCGACTATATGAAGCGAAAGTACTTGACAGTCTTTCCATGTGTCCTCGAGAACGTTTGGTCATCTTAAGAAATACATCCAGCTTGTCCTTTGCTACATAAAGGATTAGGCCACTTGCTGCATTTATTCCTACTGTCTTTTATTTACTCGTAGTTTGTTTAATTATCGGAAACCTCTAAAAATCCGTTTGCTAAGTATTTGTAGAGAATTCTTGATCCATACCACTAGCAGCACCTTCTGCTCCTCGTTGGGTTCGACACTCTTACTTATCGAAAATACTGCGATACACCCCCTATACTTGTGGGTCATCAGTAAGCTCCATATCTTCCCCTGTAGGGTGGTCTAGCTTCAGCTCCTCAAAATCTTCCTTCACCTCATGCACCGTGACGACAGCGTACCCTTTTGGAACCGGTATGCAATGCCAAGTTGGGTTAGACGCAATTGGTACCGCCATGCCGACCGCCGCCGTCACCCTTAAGTTCATAACCTGCACCTTTAGCTCACAAGCTGTGGTCTCCATGATATCATCCACTGGGTAGCGTTTAGGAGGAGATGTCGTCGGTGCATCATCATCAACATCATGGAGCTGCGTGGAAGCGACGCTACTTTTCTTATTTGATAGGGCGCCGGTACCCTCGAATGCAGCTTCTACCACGTGCCACTGAGATTGGCCGCTAGTACCTTGCTGGCTAAGTCTGTCGAGTTGATCATGGTGCTGCTTTAATGCTTCTTCTACATTACGCAGCCGGTCTGTAGCGGCCACTTTCTCAGCTGCCTCCCTTTCCTTTGTCCTCTGATGGCTTTTATCGGGATATCTCTTCATTTCCGGGGGAAGGCAACCTTCCACGGCTTGGAGCCTGGTGTGCCTCGTGCTCGTCCGTCATGTTCAGGATTTTTAAGGGCGCGTGTGAGCTCGTCGTTCTCTCTATCGAGAACGAACCGTCCCGCTGCAACATCATCTACTGCATTTCTAATATCGTCGATGGGCAGTAGGGGATCATCTTTGTGTTTCTAATTATATATTGCCCTCCCTTCTTTGTCAAACGTGCCCCCATGGCCGTAAAACCAGTTTCTCGCCCGTGGTGTCCATGTTGCGGGCTCTGGTCTGATCCCGGCAGCTATGTAATTGACCTCAAGTGCATCCCACTTAGGCATGCAACCGGCGTAGCCAGCAGGCCCCTTGTTATGATGGTATACTTTCTTAGCGGCGTTCTCCGTATTTATTCTAGACCTTTTCTTAGCTTTCTCCGATGTCTTGTACTTCACAAAATCCTCCCACTGGTGTCTTAACTTAGCATAGCCGCCTTGATTGAAATTCGGAGTCTTCTCTACCTTGACAAAGTTATTGTACAGTTTCTTCTTCTAGTTCTTGAATGCATCGGCTATCTTGATGAGAGCAAACTTCTTGACTCTTTGTATAAGCTCCATTCTTGCTCCCTCTTCCTCATCTAGATTCACATCTGGCATTGGCAGGAGGAAATTAATCATGAGCTTGTCAAAAAGCTTATCTTTGGCGTTGTCGCCGACATACGGGACTCCACCGCCGCTTGGCCGATTCCATTCTTGAATGGTGATCGGGATGTAGTCCCTCACAAGAACTCTGCATTGCTTGACAAATTTTTTTGCGACATCGACGGGAGCTTGCGGTTTGCCATCTACACCAACCACGTCGATCCTATACCTCACAGTGTCATCCAACTTTTTTGTTGGGCCTCGTTTCGTTCTTACGGAAGAAGTTCCGATCCGGAGGGCTAAAAGAAGAAAAAGTGTTAATATATGCGTGTATATATATAGACAGCAGCATTTTAATTACAAAAATACATATATACACCTTGCCTGTGTTTGTGAGATTTAAGGTTCCGCTGAAGCTGTCGCCTTCTCCCTCATCGGCTTCTCCCCTGTCCCAGGCTTCGGCTTCTACCTCACCGGAGCCGTCTCCTCGGTTGAGAGACTCATCTCTCTGACCGGAATCATTAAGAAACTCATTGGTGACATCGATATCGATATCTTCATTTTCGCAGATCATTCCTTGGAGGATGTTTTCCTGATGTTCTGGAATCATAGTATCTTGATGTTTTGGATCCATAGTATCTGCAAAGATGATTATATGACAAGTTAATTATTATTGTAATGAAACCCTATAGCATGCTTGGAAATTTAAGCGAGATCCGAGGGGTCCAAACCCTAATACAAGAGAGACCCTTGAATCACCTACGGGGGTTCATTTATTCTTCTAATTAAACTTGTGATTAAAGTTGTTGAACTATGCATTATATTGATGGTAAAGTGTAGATCTCATTTTTCTGAACATTTTGATATATTATACATATTTTTCTGACTTAGAAATAATTAGTTATTGAATTTATAAGATTAAACTCTTTTATGAAAATATTTAAACAATTATTAAACTTTTACTGCATCATTATGACGTCAGCTCGGGGTGGGGTTTTTTTTTCTCCACGGCTAAACTAGCCACAAAGACTGACGCGAGGGGCCCAAGCCACCTCAGATGCCACGCTGGGAGGGCTTGGTCAGCGCCCACGTCAGGCACACGCGACGCCACGTTGACGCCACAGTGGCGCCACGTAGCCTCGCCGGCGAACTGCCAGGCGGTGGTGGAAGACCGCGGAGAACATCGCGCGGGGGGACACGACTAGTGCCGTTCGAACCAGCGCAATGCGGGCTACCTAAAATGGGCGCCGCCGCTACGGGAGGTGCGCGGAGCAAAGGGTTTGACGGTGGCCGGCGGTGGGCGGCGACAGGTGCTCGTGGGGAGGACGATACAGTGAGGGAGGGAGACGTAGGAGTGGTGCTGGAGCACCAGTGGCTCAACAGGAGGCCGATGGAGGGTGCGGCGAGGCTGGAGGAGGACGGGTGCTGCCGGAATCAGTGGAGAACGCAGTGGCCGGAGTCGGGAACTGTCGATTGCAGCGATGGAATCCTTGCCTGCTCGCGGCGACGTCCGACAGCGACGGACAGTGGCGCTCGGCGACGGGCGTCGACAGCGTGAAGCGGCCACTCTGAATTTGGGCAGCCTGACGGCGTGATTTTGCTCCGCCGCAAATTTTCCTTAGCCGCGCGTCGATGTGCTCTGTGATTTGGGAGAGGAGGAAGGGTCGGGGCTGTTAACTGTACAGGCCATTGGTTCCTGTTCGTCCCACCAACTGGGACCAAAGGATCAACAGTCCCGGTTGGTGGGACGAACCGGGACCAATGGTCTGGGCAGGAGCGTTGCTGTGCTGCCACGTGCGTGGGCCTTTGGTCCCGGTTCGTTCCACCACCCGGAACCAAAGGATCAACGGTCCCGGTTCGTGCCACCAACCGGGACCAAAGGCATGTTAATAACAGCGCGCGCACCCAGGATCATCGGTTCCGGTTGGTGGGACGAACCGGGATCGTTGACCCGTTTTCAGATTTTGGCAAACCTTTTAGTCTTCCTGCCATTTTCAAATTTGTTTTCTTCTTTAATTAATAAGATGTTTCAATTTAAGATGATTATTTATTTGGAATTTCAAAAAACTTTCAACAGGAAAAGTGCTTCAATTTACATAACTAATCAAAAACCATTTTCTGTTTTCAAATATTTTTATTTAAACTATACAATTTTACTATTTTCAATTAAAATTGCATTACCAAATATTTATTGCATAATTTGGAATTTGAAAAAACTTTCAACGGGAAAAGTGCTTCAATTTAAATAACTAATCAAAAACCATTTTCTGTTTTCATATTTTTATTTAAACTATACAATTTTACTATTTTCAATTAAAATTGCATTAACAAATATTTATTACATAATTTGGAATTTCAAAAAACTTTTAACAGGAAAAGTGATTCAATTTAAATAACTAATCAAAAACCATTTTCTATTTTCAAATATTTTTATTTGGACTATACAATTTTATTATTTTCAATTGCCCGCCGTTTTGAATATTGTTTGAAACGGGCATAACAAATTCAAAAATGATCCAAACAATGTGAAACCTTCGCGTGGTGTCATATTATGTGTCACAGTTGTAAGGAAAAATATTAAACCTGAAAAATTGCAAACATTATAAATTTTTTTTCACAAAATGACCTATCATGTTCGAGATTTCATGGCATTTAGGTCAAACCACCAATGTTATTGCTAGAATCGGGGCATAGTTTGTGATAATGTGTCCATATTATGCAAACATGTGTATCTTGGGATGGCTTACGATGTTGCAGGAGAAAGTTTTCCTTTTCGACGCACGAAAAAGCCAATTTCCATTTTTCAGGTGCCGAAATCGGGGTGTTCTGTGAAGCAACCACCAAATTAAAGTTTGGCATTGGTACCAACCCATTTTTAAAAAATACTAGACCACCTTATCTATACCTAATAATAATAAAGAACACAACGTTTCTGTCAACCAGCATTTTTTTGGACGGTTCTATCCTCCCACTAATTTCCATAGTACGGCAGTCTGCCACCAAACCATTTTGTTCCTTTTTCCTCCGCTCTCTCTGACGGCGCTCATCCGGAAAAAAAAGAGCCTGTTGACCTCCGTCGCCGCTCGATCTCGGGCCATGCCGCTGCCCTCCTCTGGCCAGGGGAGCAGAACGTCCGCTGCCCCGAACCTCTCCCCATCTCAGGTTCCCTCTTGTGGGGGGGAGTTTTCTAACCCCTCCCCATCCTAGGTTCCCTCCCGCAGGGGGAGTTTGCTTGCTGAACGGCCTGGCGCCGGGCGGAGAGGATGGAGGATGCGCCGTCCGACGACGGAAGAAGGGGCCCCAGGCCCATGACCTGATTCAGTACTCCACACTCTATCTTTCATGGTCATCGGCGCATCCAGCAGAGGGGTTGGAGGCCGCGCCATCCGACTGGGGGAGAAGGGCATAGGGGATGGAGCTCCGCAGTCCGGCAGCGGAATAAAGGTGGCGACGTCCACCGACGGGGCGGAGGGCGCATACTACGACGTCCACCTGCGGGAGATCCAGCCTTGAGGGTTCGAATCCATGCTCCGTGCTACTGATATCCTGGATCAGATAGGCATGCTTCTACTCCAATGGACCAAATGAACCTTCTTCAGTTTCTATTGCGTCTGCTTCTTCCACACGAGAAGTGGTGGATTAATCCAGAGATCGTGGCTATTCCTGCCGCATGCATGTTGTCTGACGCATGCTAAGGAAATTTTTAGCGGTTCAACCCCTTTACTGTCCCATGATGCAGGGATGCAAACAAACTCCAGCCTTCTGAAGACTAATTCAGTCGGTGCCTTCAATATTCACTGGTCAGGGAGGTTAAAACATGATGTCCCAAAATTGAAGAAGCAGAAGCATGCGCGGTCAACCTGAAGCCAACATCTGCGGAATCAGATTGTGCAGTTATTGTAGCGACAGCCAATAAATCAGCTATCGATGGATCTAGGTGCTGGAACGTCTACAAGGAATCAGGTTGTCCCAGGTTGCCTTCTGGTTAAAATAGGGAGAAATTGCAATGTAGCCACACACAATCTTGCAAGCCTAGCAAACGAGCAGCAGTTCAAGCTATGTTTGGTTGTATCCTATTTCTATAGGAGTGTATGTACTCTCTGTAAAGACATTGTCTCTAGAAATGAATGAATTTCTTCCACTAAATAAACTAACACACAAAATCACATGAAACTAACCTCAACTCTTTGAATTTATTTGGATCGTGCTTAGATACTAATGTGACAAATTTCTGTAGAAGAAATAACAGCATGAAGCACACCGATGGTTTGGGTGTTGTGTTTCCCAATTCTTGTCTATTCGCACTCTATTGAACCCAAGAGTATATTAGCTGCCAAATATGCAATGTTCACAACTCATGTCGTTGGCGCTCTAAAATGGATGGTTTTGTTAGTAACCCATCATGGAATTAGTTCATTTTCAGTTGCAAAAAAAACTCTTTTTCTTTTGTGTGTTTTCAGTGGAGAATCTCAATTCCAGTCTTTGTCATCAACCAATGATTTGCTTAATGTATGTCAGTAAAATAAAATATGGACAACATAAAAAGTGGTGCCGATAAAATTAGTATGTTATTGCTTCTACTGAATCTTGTGAGGTTGGTTCTGAACTTCTACTCAAACTACTACGTCTGGCGTGCATCTTTGATTCCCCTCTTTTTGATTTCTCCTAAAAAATAATGGTGTTCTAGCAAATGAAGCTTGTGTTTTTTTAAAGACATGCCTAACTTGGGCCAATTACGTGCGGCCAAAAAGACATACTGTGATTTGATCTAGCGATGGTGGTCAGGACGACGATAGGGACGAGATCATCTTGGAGAAAAGCCAACGACTTTGTTAAGTCAATGTTGAACGCGTGCACCCGATGCGGTGGTGAGATGGACAAATTGGATGAGGCCAACTGACATAAAAGTCACATTGCATAGGGAGCACCAAGATGAGGGGAAGAACATGCCCTTCTACAAAACTCGAGGGCGATTTGATCAAGGACATCGATGATTACTAAGTGCTAATCATCACAGACGTGCTCCGTCAAGACCACCCGGTACCTCCATGGGGCATGATACATGGAGAAGTTAACAAGAAAGTGTACTCGAGGGTGGGAAGATAGCGCGCTAAGAAAGATATGTCATTCTTTACGGTAGCTTGAGAAGTCGGAGTCAGACTTTGGTGTGTCTGAGACGAACTCTTCGCTCTTGCTCCCGTTGCAACGCGCGGGTATTTGTGCTAGTATGGACAATTTCCCAACCGGTGTATCTGGAACCTTTCCATCCATCCCTCATGAAAAGACAAATTCCTACCGAATCGGCAGGAGGTCGCCAAGATTTGAACTACAAGTACATGATATAATGCTTGTGAATTTTTAAAAAAATCATTTATAGGTTCACAACATGCTACTTCATCAGAGATCCACTTCAAGTTCAGCGAGGCTCAGCCCCGGGCTAAGAAGCTTCATGCCCGCCGTTTTGAATATAGTTTGAAACGGGCATAAGAAATTCAAAAATGATCCAAACAATGTGAAACCTTCGCGTGGTGTCATATTATGTGTCACAGTTGCAAGAAAAAATATTAAACTTAAAAAATTGCAAACATCATAAAACATCCTTCACAAAATGACCTATCATGTTCGAGATTTCATGGCATTTAGGTCAACCCACCAATGTTATGGCTAGAATCAGGGCATAGTTTGTGATAATGTGCCCATATTGTGCACATATGTGCATCTTGGGACGGCTTACGATGTTGCAGGAGGAAGTTTTCCTTTTCGACACACGAAAAAGCCAATTTCCATTTTTCAGGTGTCAAAATCGGGGTGTTCTGTGAAGCAACCACCAAATTAAAGTTTGGAATTGGTACCAACCCATTTTAAAAAAATACTATACCACCTTATATGGACAATTTCCCAACCGGTGTATCTGGAACCTTTCTGTCCATTCCTCATGAAAAAGACAAATTCCTGCCGAATCGGTAGGAGGATACCAAGATTTGAACTGCAAATACATGATATAATGCTTGTGAATTTTTTAAAAATTTAATTTATAGGTTCACAACATGCTATCTCATCAGAGATCCTCTTCAAGTTCAGCGAGGCTCAGCCCCGGGCTAAGAAGCTTCATGCCCGCTGTTTTGATATAGTTTGAAATGGGCATAAGAAATTCAAAAATGATCCAAACAATGTGAAACCTTCGCGTGGTGAAATATTATGTGTCACACTTACAAGGAAAAATATTGAACTTGAAAAATTGCAAACATCATAAAAAATCCTTCACAAAATGACCTATTATGTTCGAGGTTTCATGACATTTAGGTCAAACCACCAATGTTATGGCTAGAATCAGGGCATAGTTTGTGATAATGTGCCCATATTGTGCACACATGTGCATCTTGGGATGGCTTACGATGTTGCAGGAGGAAGTTTTCCTTTTCGACGCATGAAAAAGCCAATTTCCATTTTTCAGCTGCCGAAATCGGGGTGTTCTGTGAACCAACCACCAAATTAAAGTTTGGCATTGGTACCAACCCATTTTTCAAAAATACTAGACCACCTTATATGGACAATTTCCTAACCGGTGTATCTAGAACCTTTCCGTCCATCCCTCATGAAAAAGACAAATTCCTGCCGAATCGGTAGGAGGTTGCCAAGATTTGAACGACAAGTACATGATATAATGCTTGTGAATTTAAAAAAAATCATTTATAGGTTCACAACATGCTATATTATCAGAGATCTACTTCAAGTTCAGCGAGGCTCAGCCCCGGGCTAAGAAGCTTCATGCCCGCCGTTTTGAATATAGTTTGAAACGGGCATAAGAAATTCAAAAATGATCCAAACAATGTGGAACCTTCGCGTGGTGTCATAGTTGCAAGGAAATATATTGAACTTGAAAAATTGCAAACATCATAAAAAATCTTTCACAAAATGACCTATCATGTTCGAGGTTTCATGGCATTTAGGTCAAACCACCAATGTTATGGCTAGCATCAGGACATAGTTTGTGATAATGTGGCCATATTGTGCACACATGTGCATCTTGGGATGGCTTACGATGTTGCAGGAGGAAGTTTTCCTTTTCGACGCACGAAAAAGCCAATTTCCATTTTTCAGGTGCCGAAATCGGGGTGTTCTGTGAAGCAACCACCAAATTAAAGTTTGGCATTGGTGCCAACCCATTTTTCAAAAATACTAGACCACCTTATATGGACAATTTCCTAACCGGTGTATCTAGAACCTTTCCGTCCATCCCTCATGAAAAAGACAAATTCCTGCCGAATCGGTAGGAGGTTGCCAAGATTTGAACGACAGTACATGATATAATGCTTGTGAATTTAAAAAAAATCATTTATAGGTTCACAACATGCTATATTATCAGAGATCTACTTCAAGTTCAGCGAGGCTCAGCCCCGGGCTAAGAAGCTTCATGCCCGCCGTTTTGAATATAGTTTGAAACGGGCATAAGAAATTCAAAAATGATCCAAACAATGTGGAACCTTCGCGTGGTGTCATAGTTGCAAGGAAATATATTGAACTTGAAAAATTGCAAACATCATAAAAAATCTTTCACAAAATGACCTATCATGTTCGAGGTTTCATGGCATTTAGGTCAAACCACCAATGTTATGGCTAGAATCAGGACATAGTTTGTGATAATGTGCCCATATTGTACACACATGTGCATCTTGGGATGGCTTACGATGTTGCAGGAGGAAGTTTTCCTTTTCGACGCACGAAAAAGCCAATTTCCATTTTTCAGATGCCGAAATCGGGGTGTTCTGTGAAGCAACCACCAAATTAAAGTTTGGCATTGGTGCCAACCCATTTTTCAAAAATACTAGACCACCTTATATGGACAATTTCCCAACCGGTGTATCTGGAACCTTTCCGTCCATCCCTCATGAAAAAGACAAATTACTGTCGAATCGGTAGGAGGTTGCCAAGATTTGAACTACAAGTACATGATATAATGCTTGTGAATTTTAAAAAAAATCATTTATAGGTTCACAACATTCTATTTCATCAGAGATCCACTTCAAGTTCAGCGAGGCTCAGCCCCGAGCTAAGAAGCTTCATGCCCACCGTTTTGAATATAGTTTGAAATGGGCATAATAAATTCAAAAATGATCCAAACAATGTGAAACCTTCGTGTGGTGTCATATTATGTGTCACAGTTGCAAGGAAAAATATTGAACTTGAAAAATTGCAAACATCATAAAAAATCTTTCACAAAATGACCTATCATGTTCGAGGTTTCATGGCATTTAGGTCAAACCACCAATGTTATGGCTAGAATCAGGGCATAGTTTGTGATAATGTGCCCATATTGTGCACACATGTGCATCTTGGGAGGGCTTACGGTGTTGCAGGAGGAAGTTTTCCTTTTTGACACACAAAAAAGCCAATTTCCATTTTTCAGGTGCCGAAATCGGGGTGTTCTGTGAAGCAACCACCAAATTAAAGTTTGGCATTGGTACCAACCCATTTTTCAAAAATACTAGACCACCTTATATGGACAATTTCCCAACCGGTGTATCTGGAACCTTTCTATACATCCCTCATGAAAAAGACAAATTCATGTCGAATCGGTAGGAGGTTGCCAAGATTTGAACTACAAGTACATAATATAACGCTTGTGAATTTTAAAAAAATCATTTATAGATTCACAACATGCTATTTCATCAGATATCCACTTCAAGTTCAGCGAGGCTCAGCCCCGGGCTAAGAAGCTTCATGCCCGCCGTTTTGAATATAGTTTGAAACGGGCATAAGAAATTCAAAAATGATCCAAACAATGGGAAACCTTCCCGTGGTGTCATATTATGTGTCATAGTTGCAAGGAAAAATATTGAACTTGAAAAATTGCAAACATCAGAAAAAATCCTTCACAAAATGACCTATCATGTTCGAGGTTTCATGGTATTTAGGTCAAACCACCAATGTTATGGCTAGAATCAGGGCATAGTTTGTGATAATGTGCCCCTATTGTGCACACATGTGCATCTTGGGATGGCTTACGATGTTGTAGGAGGAAGTTTTCCTTTTCGACGCACGAAAAAGCCAATTTCCATTTTTCGTGCGTGGGTGCAACCGAGACTAAAGCTCTGGTCCTGGCTGGTGGGTGCAACCAAGACTAAAGCTGTCGGTGGGATAAGGACGCGTGGGTAACCTTTAGTCCTGGCTGGTGGGTGCAACCGAGACTAAAGCTGTCGGCGGGATAAGGACGCATGGGTAACCTTTAGTCCCGGCTGGTGGGTGCAACCGAGACTAAAGCTGTCGGCGGGATAAGGACGCGTGGGTAACCTTTAGTCCCGGCTGGTGGGTGCAACCGATACTAAAGCTGTCGGCAGGATAATACGTGTGGGTGGACGCACTGCTCGATGAGATAAAGCATGTAGCACACGATGCCCTGTCGGAGGAACAAGACAAAGTAGAAGCGGTGCCGTGCCTATAAAAGGAGCATCGATACGCCATGGCAAGCAGCTCAACAAGCCAACATAGGTAGAGAGAGTTTCACCCCCGTGGATGGAGGGTTGGGAAATCTCCCGTGGCGGAGCTTCTCGAAGATGTCGTTGGTGCACACGCCCTACGGCATCTTCGGAAGCTCCGCCTCGGAAAAATTTCCCTGCAAGCCCGTGAAAGACTCCATCTCCTCTAACAGTGTTGGGGAAAGGGTTGGGAAATCTCCCGTGGCGAAGCTTCTCGAAGATGTCGTTGGTGCACACGCCCTACGGCATCTTCGGAAGCTCCGCCTCAGAAAAATTTCCCTGCAAGCCCGTGAAAGACTATATCTCCTCTAACAGTGTTGGGGAAGGGTTGGGAAATCTCCCGTGGCGGAGCTTCTTGAAGATGTCGTTGGTGCACACGCCCTACGGCATCTTTGGAAGCTCCGCCTCGGAAAAATTTCCCTGCAAGACCGTGAAAGACTCCATCTCCTCTAACAGTGTTGGGGAAAGGGTTGGGAAATCTCCCGTGGTGGAGCTTCTCGAAGATGTCGTTGGTGCACATGCCCTAAGGCATCTTAGGAAGCTCCGCCTCGGAAAAATTTCCCTGCAAGCCCGTGAAAGACTCCATCTCCTCTAACAGTGTTGGGGAAAGGGTTGGGAAATCTCCCATGGCAGAGCTTCACAAAATGACCTATCATGTTCGAGGTTCTCATATAAACTTTTCATACATTACATAGATTTACATAGGGTTTAGGGTATGAATCCTTCGTCACGTATGTCGATCCCCTGCCTATGATCGCTTCTTAGGCCGTAACCATGGAGCATCTTCTTTGCTTAACGAGATGCTTGGGTCAGTTTTCACGGTGAAGGACGGAATTTCATCAAACTTATCATAATCTGCTGACATGTCTGTTTTATCCTCGACTCCTGCAATGTTTCTTTTCCCTGAAAGAACTATGTGACGCCTGGGCTCATCGTCTGATGTATTCGTTTCCTTATTTTTTCTTTTTTTCGTTCTAGAGGACATGTCCTTCACATAAAAAACCTGAGCCACATCATTGGCTAGGACGAATGGTTCGTCTCTGTAACCAAGATTCTTGAGATCCACTGTTGTCATTCCGTACAGCTGGTCTACCTTTACCCCTTCTCCATTCATGTTGACCCAACTGCACCGAAACAAAGGGACCTTAAAAGTAGGTCCATAGTCAAGTTCCCATATCTCCTCTATGTAACCATAGTATGTGTCCTTTTTCCCATTCTCGCATGTTGCATCAAAGCGGACACCACTGTTTTGGTTGGTGCTCTTTTTATCTTGGGCAATCGTGTAAAATGTATTCCCATTTATCTCGTACCCTTGGAAAGTCAATACAGTCACCGATGGTGTCGCAGCCAACAAGTAGAGCTGATCTCCAATAGTGGTGTCATTCATGAGATGTAATTGCAACCAAGTGCCAAAATTCTCCATGTGATTTTCTTTAATCAAATATTCATCCTTCCCCGGGAACTTGGAGCGTACAACATTCATGTGTTCCTCGATATACGGAGCCACGAAGGTAGAACTTTGTAGAACTATGTAGTGTGCTTGATTCAAAGAATGTCCGTCCCTATAGCGTGCCTTTTCCACTCAGTCTCCCCTCATACCGTGTTTCAGGAACACCAATCGGCTTAAGGTCAGGAAGAAAGTCTACACAGAACCCAATGACCTCCTCTGTTCCATAGCCCTTGGAGATGCTTCCTTCTGGCCTAGCACAGTTACGAACATATTTCTTTAAGACTCCCATGAACCTCTCGAAGGGGAACATATTGTGTAGAAATACAAGACCGAGAATCTAAATCTTTTCGACTAGGTGAACTAAGAGACGCGTCATAATATTGAAGAAGGATGGGGGGAACACCAACTCAAAACTGACAAGACATTGGACCACATCCTTCTATAGCCTTTCCAGACTTTCTCGACCGATTACCTTCTGAGATGTTGCATTGAGGAATGCACATAGCTTCACAATGGCTAATCAAACATTTTCCGGTAGAAGCCCCCTCAATGCAACCGAAAGAAACTATGTCATAACCACGTGGCAATCATGAGACTTCAGGTTCTGAAATTTTTTCTCTATCATATTTATTATTTCCTTTATATTTGACGAGAAGCCAGCCAGGACCTTGATACTGTAAAGGACTTCAAAAAATATTTCCTTCTCTGCTTTGGTAAGAGCGTAGCTGCTTAAGTATTCACGTCCTTTATTAGTATGCTTGTTGTATGGGTCTTTGATACGTTGTTGGTCCTCCCGTGCTTCTGGTTTATCTTTTGTCTTCCCATACACGCCCAGGAAGCCTAGCAGATTCACGCAAAGATTCTTCGTCACGTGCAACACGTCGATTGAAGAACGGGCCTCTAGGTCTTTCCAATACTCAAGCTCCCAAAATATAGATTTATTTTTCCACATGATCGTGTGTCCGGTAATGGGGTCTTTCGGAACAGATTGACCACCAGGACCCTTTCCAAAGATTACTTCTAGGTCCTTCACCATACGAAATACATCAGCACCTTTAGGGAGCTTAGGCTTCTTCCGGTAATCTGCCTCACCGTTGAAATGTTTGCATTTCTTTCTTACTTGATGATTGGTCGAAAGAAATTTACGACACCCCAGGTACACAGCCTTCTTACATTTATCCAAATATGTACCTTTAGTATTATATAAACAGTGTGTGCATGCATTGTATCCGTTGTTTAACTGTCCTGAAATGTTACTAAGAGCAGGCCAATCATTGATGGTTACGAACAACAACGCTCGTAGGTCAAATGGCTCCT
Organism: Avena eriantha; assembly: GCA_910589775.1. Lineage (NCBI taxonomy): Eukaryota > Viridiplantae > Streptophyta > Magnoliopsida > Poales > Poaceae > Avena > Avena eriantha. Next base: position 519,516,737 of record OU342741.1, on the reverse strand, counting down.
GTTTGTGCTCATCCCACACCTTTACACCTGGTTCTGCCCACAACTGCAAAAGTTCATCGACTAATGGCCTTAGGTACACAACAATGTCGTTGCCGGGTTGCTTCGGTCCTTGGATGAGCACTGGCATCATAATGAAATTCCGCTTCATGCACAACCAAGGAGGAAGGTTGTAGATACATAGAGTCACTGGCCAAGTGCTGTGACTACAGCTCTGCTCCCCAAATGGATTCATGCCGTCTGTACTTAGACCAAACCATAAATTCCTCGCGTCACCTGCAAAGTTCGAGTACTTTCTCTCGATGTTTCTCCACTGCGACCCATCGGCGGGGTGTTTCAATTTCCCGTATTTCTTACGCTCTTCTTTGTGCCATCGCAACAACCTGGCATGCTCTTTATTTCTAAACATATGTTTCAACCGTGGTATTATAGGAGCATACCACATAACCTTAGCAGGAACCCTCTTCCTAGGGGGCTCGTCATCGTCTTTAACATCACCAGGGTCATCTTGTCTGATCTTGTATCGACATGTAGTGCATACCGGGCATTTATCCATATTCTCGTACTTCTCACCACGGTACAGTATGCAATCATTAATGCATGCATGTATCTTCATCTAATCCTAGAGGGCAGATAGTCTTCTTTGCTTCATACGTTGTCTCGGGCAGCTCGTTATCCTTTGGAAGCTTCAGTTTCATTATTTTCAGTAACTTCTCAAATCCCTTGTTAGATAATGGCACGACCCGGAACCAATGACCTTGGTGGGGGCACGCTGCTGGGCCGCCACGTGTCGCGCGGGAGGGGCTTTGGTCTCGGTTCGTGGCATTAACCGGGACCAATTCCCACCGTCGCTTTGTCATCCCCGTGTATAAATATGAGGCCACAGCGCTTGCTTTCGCCATCGCCTCGGCCTCTCTGCAGTCGATCTCCACCCCACCCCTTTAGCCATCGCCTCTCCACCGCGCTGTCGTCTCGCCTCCCCTCCCTCTCCAATCTCCACCGCACCGCCATGGAGGTGCCCACACTCAACCACTACGAGGCGGCGATGTTTGCATACTACGGCATCCTCGCGCCGCCGCGCGCGACCGTGCCCGCCGGATTTCGCATCAGCGAGGCGGGTGCGCTGGTGGCTCCGCTTCTCGTTCCTAGCGGATACGAGATGGAGTGCGTCATCACGGAGCGTCGCCGCCAGATGCCCGCGTGGATGAGGTCGTTGCCCCGGTACGCGGCGGCCAGCGAGTACTGGCCCCAGCTGTTCAAGAAGGAGCGGAAGGCCAAGCTTGGCAACCGCATCGTGGACGGGCGCATGGTGCACCCGGATCTCTGCAACCGAGAAGGGCGGGAGATGTTCTGGTCCGTCCCTGGACTGACTATCTACACCGCCATCGATGCCGCTAGCCGTGCAGAGGAGCTCCGTCTCCTGAACAACGCCAAAATCATGGAGATTTCGTCCGACGACCACGAGGAAGCCGGCGGCTCGGAGGACAGCGGCAGCGGAAGTGTTGTCGACTAGGAAAATTTGTAAATTCGCATCTATGTTTGGAAAAATTTGTGGTCGAATAATAAAATGTCTCAATTTACATCTTTGTCTCGATTAATTTGTGAAAGATTTTTTCAAAAATACTGATTAATTCAATTTCTACCTCGAATTAATTTCTGCCTCGAATTAATTTCTGCCCGAATTAATTTACATTAATTGTCCCGGATTGTGGACCGTCGCGGGGTTTTTGGTCCCGGTTCGTGGCATGAACCGGGACCAATGCCCCGCAGAGCGCCACGTGTGTGTCGCGGGGGCATTAGTCCCGGTTCGTGCCACCAACCGGGACCAATGTTTACATATGAACCGGGACCAATGCCCAGGCGGCATGAACCGGGACCGGTGCCTGGCATTGGTCCCGATTATGGAAACAAACCGAGACCAATGTAATTTAGGCACTGGACTAAAGACCCACTTTCTACTAGTGTTACCACATGCCAAATGCACGCGCATGGCAGACTTCTGCTTTTGAATTTTCCTCATGCTTAGCACGATGCATCACGTCGCTTTCTTTAGTACGTTGTATCCTGCATGCATAAAGTACTCTCTCCTTCATAACATCATCACCATTCTTTTGAATTCAACTCAATTGATGATTCGCTTTTATAGTTGGGTCACTTCCAAACTAATCACATATTTGGTACATATGAACAACTTTTTTTCATCACTAATTGCCAGATTGTTAATACATGCTTGCCATTTATGTACACTTAGTACCTAATTATTTCGTGATGACCACCAGATTATTCTATGATAATCACCAGATTATTGTAGGTATCAGATTCCTCGTACAAAACCATTTAATACACTAGTGGAAACGAGGCCTTTGGTTGAGCCTGGAAATGGGCTTTAACACCGGTTCTTCTTTAACACCGGTTCTTCTACGAACCGGTGTTAAAGGGGGGGCCTGCGCGGGCCACTGGTGCAGGGGCCTTTAACACCGGTTCGTGCCACGAATCGGTGTTAAAGGGGGGCTCCTTTTTGCTGCACGGGCCACGCTGGTACAGGCCCCCCCTTTAACACCGGTTCGTGGCTTAAACCGGTGTTAAAGGGGGGGCTATATAAGACACCGCAGCCCACACCCCACTCTTCTATTTTTTCACTGTCTCATTTTGGAGCCTAGCAAGAGGGTGTGAAGTGTGCTAGTTTGTGTTTTTTTGTATGCACAAGAGGTGTTCGGTGAAATGCCCGAGAGCTCAAAATAAGTTTTCTTCCTTCTCGGTCGAGGTCGGCAACTATCCTTTCATGTGTTATTGATGTAGTATATATATAAATGGTCATCTCCCTATTATTTTTTGATATATACTATATATTAATGCAGATGAACCGGCAATAGATGTACGGTGACCGCCACACTTCCGAGTACATTACGGGCCTCCAAAATTTCATCGTTGTGGCTAATGCAAACCGTGGTCACAATGGTTTTATGTGTTGTCCGTGTGTTCACTGTCAGAACAAGAAAGACTACTCAAATACCAGAACCATTCATGCCCACCTGCTTCGATCCGGTTTCATGCCCAGCTATAATTGTTGGACCAAGTACGGAGAAAAAGGGGTTGTGATGGAAGACAACGAAGAAGAAGAGGATGATGACAACTATCATAATATGTATCCTGAATATGATGATACTGCAATGGGGGTAGATAATGAAGATCAAGAGGCAGCAGATGGGCCCGCTGATGACGATCTTGGTCGGGCCATTACTGATGCAAAGGAAGAATGTGAAACTGAAAAGGAGAAGGAGAAGTTGGAGCAGATGTGAAAGGATCACAAAGCATTGTTGTACCCAACTTGCGAAGATGGCCACAAAAAGCTAGGTACCACACTGGATTTGCTACAATGAAAGGTAGAGAACGGTGTGACTGACAGCGCATTTTCAAAGTTGTTGGTAAAAATGAAGAATCTTCTTCCAAGAAATAATGAGTTGCCCGACAGTACATACCAAGCAAAGAAGGTTGTCAGCCCTCTAGGATTAGACGTGCAGAAGATACATGCCTGCATTAATGACTGCATCCTCTACCGCGGTGAGAAGTACGAGAATTTGGATGCATGCCCGGTATGCACTGCACTGCGGTATAAGATCAGACGAGATGATCCTGGCGATGTTGAGGGCGAGGCCCCTAGGAAGAAGGTTCCTGCCAAGGTTATGTGGTATGCTCCTATAATACCACGGTTAAAACGTCTCTTCAGAAATAAAGAGCATGCCAAGTTGTTGCGATGGCACATGGAAGACCGTAAGAAAGACGCGATGTTGAGACACCCCGCTGATGGGTCACAGTGGAAAAAAGTCGAGCGAGAGTACCCGGACTTCGCACGTGACGCAAGGAACTTAAGGTTTGGTCTAAGTACAGATGGCATGAATCCTTTTGGTGAGCAGAGCTGCAGTCACAGCACCTGGCCTGTGACTCTATGTATCTATAACCTTCCTCCTTGGTTGTGTATGAAGAGGAAGTTCATTATGATGCCAGTGCTCATCCAAGGCCCGAGGCAACCCGGCAACGACATTGATGTGTACCTAAGGCCATTAGTTGAAGAACTTTTACAGCTGTGGGCCAAACCAGGTGTACGTATGTGGGATGAGCACAAAGGGGAGCCATTTGACCTACGAGCATTGTTTTTCGTAACCATCAATGATTGGCCTGCTCTTAGTAACATTTCAGGGCAGACAAACAAGGGATACAATGCATGCACACACTGTTTAGATGAGACTGAAAGTGTATATTTGGATAAATGTAAGAAGGTTGTGTACCTAGGGTATCGTCGATTTCTTCCGAACCTGCATCCAGTAAGAAAGAAAGGCAAGCATTTCAAACATCAGGCAGAACCCCGGAGGAAGCCTGTCCTCCGTACCGGTGAGGAGGTATTTGGTATGGTCAAGGACCTCGAAGTAATCTTTGGAAAAGGTCCTGGCAGTCTATCTGTTCCGAATGACGATGCCGGACACGCGCCCATGTGGAAGAAGCAATCTATATTTTGGGACCTACCCTATTGGAAAGTCTTAGAGGTCCGCTCTTCAATCGACGTGATGCACGTGACGAAGAATGTTTGCGTGAACCTGGTAGGCTTCCTAGGAGTGTATGGGAAGACAAAAGATACACCGGAAGCACGGCAGGACCAGCAACGTCTGAAAGACCCTGAAGAGCCTATGCATCCTGAGAACGAGAAAGGTAAACGATGCCACTTAACTCCTACCAGCTACGCTCTTACCAAAGCAGAGAAGGAAATCTTTTTTGAATGCCTGAGCAGTATCAAGGTCCCGTCTGGCTTCTCGTCGAATATAAAGGGAATAATAAATATGGCAGAGAATAAATTCCAAAACCTGAAGTCTCATGACTGCCACGTGATTATGACACAATTGCTTCCGATTGCATTGAGGGGGCTTCTACCTGAAAATGTTCGAGTACCCATTGTGAAGCTATGTGCATTCCTCAATGCAATATCTCAGAAGGTAATCGATCCAGAAAGCCTACCAGGGTTACAGACAGATGTGGCCCAATGTCTTGTCAGCTTTGAGTTGGTGTTCCCACCATCCTTCTTCAATATTATGACGCATCTCCTGGTTCACCTAGTAGAAGAGATTGCCATTCTCGGTCCTGTATTTCTACACAATATGTTCCCCTTTGAGAGGTACATGGGAGTCTTAAAGAAATATGTTCATAACCGTGCTAGGCCAGAAGGAAGCATCTCCAAGGGCTATGTAACAGAGGAGGTCATTGAGTTCTGTGTTGATTTTATTCCTGACCTTAAGGCGATTGGTGTTATCACGACATGAGGGGAGACTGCATGGAAAAGGCACCCTAGGATGTAAAGCAATGATATGTAGGGACGGGCATTCTCTCAATCAAGCACACTACACGGTTTTACAAAGATCTATCTTGGTTGCCCCTTATATCAATGAACACAAGAATTTAATACGCCTCAAACACCCGGGGCAGTCTGATGAATGGACTATAAGTGAACACATGGCGAGTTTTGGCGGCTGGCTGCAAAGACTTCTCACGAATAACACCACTGTTGGGGATCAGCTGTACTTGTTGGCCAGGATACCATCTTCGACTGTATGTACTTTCCAAGGGTACGAGATAAATGGGAATAAATTTTACATGATAGGCCAAGATGAAAAGAGCACCAACCAAAATAGTGGTGTCCGCTTCGATGCAGCAGAAGACAATGGGCAAAAGACCATGTATTATGGGTTCATAGAGGAGATATGGGAACTTGACTATGGACCTAATTTTAAGGTCCCCTTGTTTCGATGCAAATGGGTCAAGCTAACAGGAGGGGGGGTTGAGGTAGACAAGAAGTACGGAATGACAACGGTGGATCTCAACAATCTTATGAAGGTAGACAAGAACTTAGACGAACCATTCGTCTTAGCCAATGATGTGGCTCAGGTTTTCTATGTGAAGGACATGTCTACCAAACCGAAAAAAAGAAAAAATAAGCAAACAGATACATCACACGATGAGCCAAAGCGTCACATAGTTCTTTCAGGGAAAAGAAACATCGTGGGAGTGGAGGACAAGACAGACATGTCAGAAGATTATAATAAGTTTGGTGAAATTCCGCCCTTCAGAGTGAAGACTGGCCCAACCATCCTGTTAAACGGTGTTGATACTCCATGGTCACGGCCGACGCGATCATAAGATTGACTATATGTATTAATTGAGCCATTTTTGGCACGCATATGTATCTCAACATGGAAAACAATGTCATATTTCTTCTGTTAACAGTATATGTATTAAATGAGCCATTTTTCTTCCTTCTATTTCTTCCCTCCATTTTTCTTCCCGCCATTTTTTTCCGCCATTTTTCTTCCCGCCATTTTTCCCGCCATTTTTCTTCCTGCCATTTTTCTTCCCGCCATTTTTCTTCCCGCCATTTTTCCCGCCAGTTCTTCACTATATATATATGTAGGGTTGGCCTCCATTGTCATTGCACATCTCTAGACTCATATCTGCAACCTCATCACTCTTTCCCATGGCTTCCACCGTAGCACTAACCCCCAGGGAGGCGGAGGCGCTTTGCGCCTCGAACTACCCCTGCCCGCCAGGCTACTGTGTCCCTGTCGGCTGGATGCTGAGCGCCGGAGGCGTGCCGGTTCCTCCTGTCCCTCTAGGTGTGGCGCGCCGGATGGCCATCACGAACCACTACTACTTCGAGCTCACGCCAGAGCAGCGGAGGAATCCCAGATGGCATCCCGACTATTTCCCTACTGGGGAAGCCTTCTTCGTGGATCGGCGTGAGAGGGTGCTCGCCAGGCACGAGGAGGATGGCCCACCTCCTCCGAACTTCAACGAGGCCGGCCGTCGGCTATGGTGGCGCGGTCGGACTCTCTAGAGCGTCATGGCCTATGACACTGCCGCCGACTCTAACCCCCGTCTGCGCTACCCTCAAGTCTAGCCCACGCGTACTCAGCCTTCAAGGTTCAATTACGGCGACCCCGACGACGACAGCGATGACGGCGGCGGCGAGTACGACGACTACAGTGGCGAGTATTACAGGTGTAGGCAGGAGCATGACTGAATCACTCCAACATTCCGAAACAAGTTCGGCCGATTGTTACTTAATCTGGCCATGTATCTTAATTTTCAGTTCTTTTATGTATCTTAATTTTCAGTCGTGCTTTATGTAACTTACTATTAGTTGCAGTCTGTATTTTAATTCCAGTTCTATCTCCTTCACAAAATGACCTATCTCATTCGAGGTTTCTTGGCTTTCGGGTCAAATGACCAATGTTATGGCTAGAATCAAGGCATAGTTTGTGATAATATGGCCATATTGTGCTACATGTGCATCATGGCATGGCAAACAATGTTGCAAGAGGAAGTTTTCCTTTTTATCGCACCAAAAAGGCATTTTCCATTTTCCGAGCATAAAAACGGACGGTTTTGTGAAGCAACCACCAAATGGCTAATTCAAAAAACCACCACCACATTTTACAAAAATACTACACCACCTTATATGGACAATGTACCAACAGGGGGATCTGAAACCTTTCCGTCCATCTCTAGTGAAAAAGACAAATTCCTGCCGAATCGGCAGGAAGTGGGTCAGATATGAACTATAGGTACATGATACGATGCTCATGATTTTTTACAAAAATCATTTTTAGGTTCACAATATGCTATTTTATCAAAAATCCAATGCAAGTTGAGCGAGGCTTTGTCAGATTCAAGTGTATACAAAAGATGCGGCATTTAAATATCCAATCAATTCAAAAATGTTAATACAAAATAAAATATGATTTGCTCTAATAAAATAGGGTTAGATTCCTTTTTAGATGCTTAATATTTCTTATGTTCAAAGTTTTAGGATTTGTCAATTTATTTTTGTTTGAATTGAATAATCAAAATTTATATGTAAGTGTTTTAATCATTTTGAAAATTTTCATCTAAAGTAAATATAAAATGTTTTTACATGAATGGATAGATATTATTTTTCTGAAAATTATGATATATTATTCATATTTTTCTGAGTTGAAATGAATAAGATATGAATTTTCTAAATTCATATCCTATTTTTTGAATTATAAATGCCCCCACCCCTTTAATGCATGAAATAAATGCCCCCCTTTAACACCGGTTCCAGCCACGAACCGGCGTTAAAGGGGGGGGGCGCATTTATTTCGTTTCGCGCGCGCACACCCTCCCCCCCTTAACACCGGTTCGTGGCTGGAACCGGTGTTAAAGGGGGGGGGTGCGGGCGCGAAACGAATCCCCCCCCTTTAACACCGGTTCCAGCCACGAACCGGTGTTAAAGGGGGGGGGGGGGGTTATAACGCGCGCCTTCCCCTTCCTTCTTCCCCCCAGCCAGATCGAAAGCGCACGCCATCCAGCCCTCGCCGTCCAGCCCTCGCAGTCGCCGCCCTCGCCGTCGCCATCCCGCGGGAGCGCCGTCGCCCCCTCCCCACGCGCGAGCCGTCGCCGTTGCAGTCCACGCCCCCCGCCGCGCCAGCACCGTCCGCCACCGCGCGCGCCCGCGTCGGCCGCCACCCCTGTCGCCGCCGCTCTGCAAGGTTTAGGGTTAGTATTAGTTTAGTGTTAGTATTAGTTTAGGGTTTATTTAGTCTACAAGGTTTATTTAGTGTTAGTATTAGTTTAGGGTTTATTTAGTTTAGGGTTATTAGTTTAGGGTTTATTTAGTTTAGGGTTATTAGTTTAGGGTTATTTATTTAGTGTAGTTTAGTGTATTTTGTTTAGGGTTATTTAGTGTATTTTATAGTTAGTATTAGTTTAGGGTCGTCACCTCGTTGCTCTGCAAGCGCCGCCGCTGGCCGTCGTCGTTAACGTCGCTCCGGTGACCCCTAGGTAGTGGCGCCGCCCGTTTTAGGTAGGCCGCATCACGCTGAGGCGAACCCGCTACCTCGCGCGCCCTAGGTCGCTCTCCAGCGCCGCCAACCGCCGCTTTCTGGAGCATCCTCCGGTCAGCCACTGTAGCTAGCCCCTCTCATATGCATCCGGGATTTCTCCGAATTAGGGTTTGGACCCCTCGGAACTCGTTTAAAATGATCAAGCATCCTTAGGGTTTTAATTTCATTTGTGTATTTATTTGTGTATTTTTGTATGAATAATATGTATATTTGTGTATAAATCCAAGTCCACTTGAATGTTTACTCTCTTACTCTAGATAATATTATTGTTTTAGAAACTATGGATCCACTTAGTAGAAACCTTGAAGAAGAAGAAATAATGGAGAACATTATCGATGAGGACACCTCACAATATCTGAACTTGGAGGGACATGATGACAGCTCAAGTAGGCATGGAGAAGATGAAGACTCCGGTGAACACAATTTAGTGATTACAAAGTCCGGCGAGGTATATGCATTGATTAAGCCTGTGCTGACTTCCACCAACAATCTTCTTCTACATGTATTAATTAACGCTTCTTTCTTCTTTTAGCCCTCTGGATCGACCAGCCAGCAACCATCTTCTTCTACGAAAAAGAGCAAGCGAGGTGCGAGCCATCGGTTGAAAGATCGTGCAAAGTTCACGATCGAAGCAGTCCGTGTTGATGGCAGGCCGATGGAGCCCAAGAAGGCCGCAGACAAATTTGTACGTCAGGCTGGAGTTCTTGTTAGGGACCAAATCCCAATCATAATTGAATATTGGAATAAGCCAAAGAAGGGCGACAGTATCTTTGTCGATGAAAGATCCAAAGAAACGCTTTGGAATTCGCTGTTGGTAAATTTCACCCTTCCGCCAGAGGAGGATGAAAACAAACCGGTTATAAAGGTAAAGGTCAAAGAGTGGACTCTAAAGAAGATGGCTGACGCTTTCCGCAACTAGAAGACAAAATTGAACAAATTTGTCAAAGCTCGCGAGACTCCAGATTTCGAAGACGCATATTATGCGAAGATAAGACCTCACTGGCGCGAATTTGTGGCATACAAGGAAGGTGCTATAGCTACAAAGAGGTCAGAAACGAATACGCTAAATTCCCAGAAGAAGGAATATCACCAGAGGACAGGGTCAGGCGGCTACATATCTCAGAGGCCTAAGTGGGAGGAAGCTGAGAAGGCCCTGCGCGACAGAGGGATCACACCCCAGACACATGGGTGGGACCTACGTGCAAAGACTTGGTTCTACGAAATCGGGGCAAGGTTGGACCCAGAAACAGGATTGTGTATCTTCCCAACCCTCCTTGCCAAACCCGTCACTGAACTCATCACGACATATGAGGAAACGGCCGCCAGGACCTTCCATCCCGACAGAGAGAATGACCAGCTCACACGCGCCATCGGTAAAAAAGAACACACTGGACATGCACGAGGCACAGGGGGTATGACGTGGAAGGATGGTTTGCTGAGTGGAGCGACTCTTACAGATGGCGCGGAAGAAAAGAAAAAGAGCGTACAGAGCGGATGACATAGATAGAACATGCACTTGTGGCGCTGCAGGCGCAAGTGAATGCACAACAGAGCCATCAAGCTACCGGCCCATCTCAGCGGCATGAAGAGCCTGCATTGGAATCTGCCGGTGGCCCAGACTCTGCGCGGAAAAGCAGCGTGGCTTCCACGAAGAACGTGCAGCCCACGCTTGAAATGGCAGGTCCTCGATACCCCGTGGATGAGATCACGGAGAGCGAACACGCTGAGCTGCATGTGAGATTAATGGGCTTATCCATTAAGGTGGCTGTCGGCTATGCCTTACCTCTTGTAGCTGGTGGAACTTACCACTTCCGACCGATTCCAGATGGCTATGCTATTGTCGGGGTGGATGAGGTTGTGAAGGAATATGAGAAAGCACAGCTTGACCATGCTATAGGTGAAGGGGAAACTCAACTCAAATTTGCAATGAAAACAACCATTCTTTGGAAGAAGGAACACATCGTGCTTCCAAATTGGAGGCCACTGGCACCCCCGCCGTCTCCGCAGCGTCAGCAGTCTGAGCCGCTTCAGCCATCTCCGGCGCTTCAGCCATCTCCTGCGCGGCAGCCATCTCCGGCACGCCAGCCATCTCCTGCCCGTCAGCCATCTCCGGCGCTTCAGCCATCTCCTCAGCGTAAGCGGAAGAGCACTGCCACGAAGAGCATCACTAGCACTGCCACAAAGAAATCCGCAGGAAACCGTACGCCAAAGAGTTCAAAAAACTATGTCCCGCAGCCTTCCGCCAAGCCATTGCCGGTTTTACCGTGGAATCGCAGCGACGAGGAGACCAATAGGATCTCGGAAGAAGAGGTCAAGAAATTCTTTGCACCTAGACGGGCCGAGCCAAAGGAGAAAATAGATCCGGCGGTGGTGGAGAAGTTTTACAAAAATCTTTTGAAACCTGAAACCCCACTTGTGTCGGACTACGAGCGCCAGATTTTGAAGGCGGATGCAAGGCGCCGTAGGGAGACTGAAAGTAGCAGTCGTGCGGCACCCCAGAAAACAGTTCCCATGCTCGGAGAGCAGGAAAACCAATCATGCGCCCCGCTCCAAGTGTTCGACACACGGGACGCTCCTCCCGTAAATGATTACGAGGCAGAGCTACAAAGAAAGGCCAATGAGATGGGGATGACTTACATTGCATACTTGAACATCATGGGAGAAAATTTTCCCAAATGCGATGCCAACCCCATACAGCCATGGAAGTATGGGAAGAATCTCGTCAAGAAAGAGGAGCTCAAGAATCTACCAACAAAGATGCAAAGATTGCACAAGTGGTACCTTGATTTCTGCAAGACGAGAAAGGAAGAATGGATCACGGCGCATATAAGAGATGAGATTTTCTTGTGCGGAGACGACGAGATCGACTTCAACATTCAAGACTTGCATTTTCTATTCAATCAGAAGGAACTCGACAAAGCTGCCATCAGCCTTTATTGTGTGTAAGTACTATTTCTGTATTTTCTATCTCATCTCATTCACTTCATTAATTGCATGTATATATATATGCTCACCATATATGTATATACTATTATGCAGGGAAAAGGTTATGGAATGCATGAAAGGAGGATCTTTTGACATTGGGTTCGTTGACCCAAATAGAGTTCATGAAAAAGTGGTAAGAACCAAACCCGGTCAAACAGAAGATTTATTGCTAAGGTCTTTACTGAGACAACAAAGCAAAAGGGAAATACTATTGCCTTACAACTTCTCGTGAGTACTGTTACCCTCTCTTGTACACATTCTGTTTCGGCTTACTCGATGTTAAGTGTAACTGATGATGAGTTATGCGTGCGTAGGTTCCACTTTATTTTGCTAGTCATTCAACCTGACTCAGGAAAAGTCCTTGTCATGGACTCGTTACGAAAAGAAAAAGAGCTATGGGCAGACTTTAGAGAGATGCTCCAGAGGTAATTTCAATCATATTATCGCACTAGATCGGCAACTTTCGTGACAACAAGTAATTAATTATTCCTTTATCCATTTTCTTTGCCGGACAGGTTTGAAAAAGGTTCACGGGCAGGGCCGTGGGTGAATGGTCAGAAGAACTAAAATTTGTAGACCAAAATGTAAGTAATACTAGCTAGCTAGGTCTGCGTATCTCTTTGATTCTGCTTCCAATTCCATTATATCATGCTTTATTGATTATTATTTTGATTGAACTATCTATTCTCGTAAAGTGCGCGCATCAGGGACACAGCAATAACTTATGTGGGTACTATGTTTGCGAGTTCATTCGCAACACGATATGTGCGACGGGCCAAGCCGCACTAGAACAACTTAGAGTAAGTAAACAAAGTACACAACATTATTTTATTACCATCAATTGTGTTGAGTTTTATTCTTATATATATATTGACCCCATTCTTCATATATATTCAGATCGAACGGATGCGGGATCAACTCTTACCATTTGACCGCATACGAGCCATTCAAGAGTGGCGGGGTTCATACTTGATGAGGTCGTCACGTCTGGCGGAGAACTCTTTAGATATCCACCAAAATGAACGTTGTATATATGCTTGAACGTGTTTGTCTTGTACTTGATGCTTCAACGTTTACGGAGAATACTACACAATGACGATGTTGTGTATAATAATAGTTGCTTAATTATTCATGTACTCGTATGTACCGATGACGATGTATGTGTATACCGCTCCCGATCGATTCCCCCTCCCCCCTCCCCCCCTCCCCGTCCCCGCCGTGCCGCAGAAATACGCCCAGAACGGGGCAGGGGCAGAAGGCAGAGATTTAGGCCATTTTCCTGCCGCGGCAGAGATTTATCTCTTTTTCCTGCCGCGGCACAGAGCCCTGCGGCAGCCCCACGTGCGCCACCCTTTAACACCGGTTCGTATAAGAACCGGTGTTAAAGGGGGGGCCCTCTAACACCGAACCCTCAACAGGCGGTTCTACAACCGCTGTTAGAGGGCCCTCCAAACCGGTGTTTAAGGGGGGGTGTGCACTAGTGATAGTAGTCATCCAAATTATCCCATTAGCAATTACCAGATTGAATACTCACAGCTAACAGATTATTCTATGATGGTTACCGGATTAATCTAGGCATCAAATTTTCCTTATCCAGATTGTTCAACAAAATAGCAGCTACCCGTTTAATTAGCCGCAACTACCAGATTAGTTAATCATAATTACCTGGTTGTCTGACTACAAAATTATCAAGCTAACCTAAACGCTGCAAAATTATAACAATTACCAGATTATCCTAGCGACAACTATCAGATTAATTAGTCATAACTACCAAGTTCTATATGTGATTCATTACCTCGCCTAGCACAGCGACCTCAACACAGCGAGCAATAAAACAAGCGACTCGCACAAAGCAGAAGCAAACACGCACACATAAGCAACAACCGCGCGAAATTCATCGCAGGCTCTCCACGCCGCCTTCGTGTCAAGGCTCAGCGTCAACTTTTCCTCGCCAGTTCATGGTTCACCACCAAGCACAAGGTGTCCTCGGAGCGGAACAACGAGAAGAGCATCACCATGAAGACGTGAAGCCACCACGGCGCCTATAGTCTGCGACGCGCCCGTTGCTGTTTCCCAACACGCAAAGGAGCACGACCTCGAGGTGTTCGAGCGCGCGGCAGGCGAGAGCAGGGCCCTGTAGCGAGCGCACAGCAAGACGGCGGGGCAGAAGGACATGGAGGCACGAGCACCTCGTCGGCGTCCAGATGCTAACGATGGACGCCTCCTACTCCCGTCCTCCTCTCCGCGGGCTCGTCGGCGGAGTCCCGGCTCCGCGTTGCGTGCTTGGCGACGGCGTCCCCATGGCTACTGACAGGTGCCTCCTCGCAGCGGGCTCATCGGCATCGGCCTCCGTGCTGCGTTGCGGCGGCGTTCCCGTGGCTACCTCCTCTCCGACGACTCTCCGTGCGGCGCTCCTTGTCGAGAGAGAGAGAGAGAGAAAAGAGCGTGAAAAATGTGTGGTTCGTGGGAGGATAAGAGATCGAAGAGATAAGATATAGGAGCGGTTCGTGGCAGCGCGTGATGTTTTTTCCCGAATCATAGCCCGCCGCACAGGAGAGGAGTTGGTGCGGCGCCTATTGATAGATTTTTTCTTTGTTTTTTTGAGAATATTCTACCGATGTAATTAAATGGGTTAATCTGGGTACGCCAACAGTCGTGTGCGTAAAGCCTGCTACTACATGGGCCGATCCATTGGGCCTGTCAACCAACAGTATGAACTTTTTTTTGCTTTTGCATTCAGTAGACGAACAATATGTTAAGTAAGAGTACTCTATTAAAATACACGAACAATTTTTGTGGACGTTGGAAGATATTTCAGAGAATGGTATTTACATTTGGAGCACTTTGTGTCTGATGCACATCATAATTTTCATGTTGTTTGAACTTTTCTTTTGCGAACTCAACATTTTATTATATGATACTAACAAGAAAACGTTTGCATTTGGAGCAAAATTAGTGATTTTTTTGCTACAGAACTCTGGAAGTTTTTCGTATATTTTTTTTAAACGTGTTCTCTACTGAATGCAAAAGCAAAAAAAAGTTCGTACTGTTTGTTGACAGGCCCAATGGATCGGCCCATGTAGTAGCAGGCTTTACGCACACGACTGTTGGCGTACCCAGATTAACCCATTTAATTACATCGGTAGAATATTCTCAAAAACCAAAGGAAAAATCTATCAATAGGCGCCGCACCAACTCCTCTCCTGTGCGGCGGGCTTATGATTCGGGAAAAAACATCACGCGCTGCCACGAACCGCTCCTATATCTTATCTCTTCGATCTCTTATCCTCTCACGAACCACACATTTTTCACGCTCTTTTCTCTCTCTCTCTCGACAAGGAGCGCCGCACGGAGAGTCGTCGGAGAGGAGGTAGCCACGGGAACGCCGCCGCAACGCAGCACGGAGGCCGATGCCGATGAGCCCGCCGCGAGGAGGCACCTGTCGGTAGCAAAAATATCTATTGGTAATGCACATGAGAAAACGAAAAAGACAGGAAAACACCAAGAATATGAAGGGTAAGAAAGAAACTAAATAATACTAGAAAGAAAGAAACTATATAATACCAGAAGAAAGAAACGAAAATAAAAAAATAATATAGAAGATCGTAACGGCTAGAAAATAAGAACATACAAAGAAACATAAAAAAATAAAAACTCGGGACTCTTACTGGATTGGATGAAGGGGTTACATGACACATCACTACTTGCCACAATGTGTCGGAACTAAGATTTTTTAACTTTTTTGGCTTGTTGTTGTCTCCTTTTGTCTCTTCTTAGAGTATCTCCACTCGTCCTCCCATACGTCGTCCGGCGCGGTCCGATTTTGGGCCGTGTGTATGGGGGGCATACAAAATAATGGAGCATTCGAACACTTCGATTTTTACATAGAAAGACAAACATAAACTAACGCCTACGGTGGCCGGAGGCGCTGCTCTCGCTAGAAGGGCGCGGTGGCGGCGACAGCCTGGCGATAACCCACAGGTCGAACAGCGAGTTGTATCTTGCTAGCTGTACCTCGGCCTCCTCCTTTGCTTGATCACGGCTGGCACGTAAGCCAGCATTGTCGAGCCCTCTGTGCAACGCATAGAAGAGACGCATGTAGACACCGTCGAGTTCTTGCAGCCGGAAGTGCTCCGGTAGGAAAATGTGGAGGAAGATGTCCCACCTGTAAGGCTCGCCAGTGGTCCGGTAAGCCGGCCCGAGGGGTATCGGCGGCCGCAGAAGCTCCTCAGACTTGGGCTCGTAACTGGCCTAGCCCAGCTCGTCGGTGTTGGCTCTACTGGAGTCATCGGAGTCGATCCACTCGGGGTCAGACTCTGAGTCACTGTGTGAAAGAACATTTCATGATCTCTAGTGTTTTGTGTGTTAGATAACAATACCATTGATTATCTCATGTGTGCTAAGTGCTGCAGATAAGTGTTCACATGAAAAGCTGAAAATCTTGTTGTTGGGGGGGGGGAGATAATCTGCCCGTGCCAAGGGCCAGATAATCCGGTCTGACCCCTTCGACAAAGGTGGACAAGGTGCGTATCTCATTGAGGGGCCGGATAATCTCTCGGATTGTTCGGCCAGGGCCAGAGTGTTTGCCCGGGCCAGATAATCCGCCCTCCGAGAAGGTTTTCAAAGTGGGACAAGGTGCGTCTCTTTGTGAGGGGGGCAGATAATCTCTTGGTTTGTCCGGCCAGGACCGGAGTTTTTACCCTTGCCGGATAATCCGCCCACAAAGGGGGCCGAATAATCTCCCCAGAGAAGTTTGCTAAGGATGCCTTGGCGTGTCTTTCTGTATGGGGGCGGAATATCCCCTGGATAATCCGAGTCTAGGGGCAGAGTTTTACCCCGGCCGGATTGTCCGGCCCCTGACTTCACCAACGGCCAAGTTTGGACATTGGGTATAAAATCCCCAATCAGCCCTCCTGTCAGATCTCTTGATTCATTTGAAAAAGTACTGGCCTGCTACAAAATCTCTCATTCAAGGTCTTCCACTTCAACCACCCAAAGACTTCGATCTTTGGGGAATCGAAGGAGGAGACTTCATTCATCGACATCATGAATCAGGCGCATCACTTCCCCTCCATTCACTTGGAGATTTCTTAATCTAGTATTACTTGTTAATATCTAGATCTTGTGTTCCGGTTTTGATAATATTTGTTCTTGTGGCAGCTTGTTGTCATTATGGGAGCCTCCAATTCAGTTGTGGAGTGTGCCCCGCTATTTGTGTAAAGGCATCAGTTCCCGCCTCGGAGGGTACCAATAGTGGAAAGGTGGATCAGGCCTTTGGTGGCAAGATCTATTAGAGAACAGGGTGAGGCCTATTGTGGCATGGTGGTCTTAGTACCGCCCACCCCCCAACGCAGATGTACTTCCCTTAACAAGGAAGGAACTATGGTAAAACAAATCCTGTGTCTCCTCGTGCTCCACTATGGTTTCCTCGCTCCTCTCTCTTACTTTCCTTTACTCGCTAGTAGTTAGGTTTGCATGTAGGGAAATTCTTCATACTTTCTTATCTAGAGAATTTACCTTTGTATCAAGCTGAAAATTGAAAGAGCATTAAAATTGGAGTAGCACCGATTCACCCCCTCTAGGTGCCCATACGGTCCATTTCAATTGGTATCAGAGCCTCGGCTCTTCATTCGGGCTTAACAGCCTAAGAGAAGTATGGGTACTAAGGGAGATGGGAGTGAGGCTGTGGACAAGGTCACAATGGATGACCTCAAGACGTTGGAAACAACCTTGTTGAAATCCTTTGAGACCAAGATGGAGGAGATGAATCAAATGATTGCTCGTATCAAATCATCCATAGCCTTCATATTGCTCGTCTCACATCATCCATAGCCTTCGTCGATTGAACTTTGGAGGATTATTGAAGATGGCCTTCATACTGGAGACTCCACCAACTTGACAAGAAGAGAAGTTGTGGACAGTTAACTAAATGCAACGGATCTTCACATGATTCAGCTTGATGTGGGTCCCAAGGACATGACACATTTTGAGCACTTTAACACCGCCAAAGAAGCTTGGGATGCTCTCACCAACTTGTTCATCGACAATGAAAGCATGAGAAGAAATAGGTATGATGCTCTAAGCAATGAAGCTGAAGGATTCTACATGTTGGATGGTGAGGACCATGAATACATGTATAGAAGGCTCAAGAGCATTGCAACAACATTTAGAAAGCATGGTGTCACTCATATTGATGATGCTTGGATCAAAAGGAAATATGTGAGTGCCCTTATGCCATTTGAGCCCACGTACTTAAGAGTTTGCAAGGTAGACACAATTACCACCAAATGACTTCCAATGAACTCATGCAAGAAATGGGGGCCTTCAAGGTAGCAGCCAAGAACGCCAAAGATGCTCGCGCTCGGGCAATTGGGATGCAAAAAGGCATAAATGTTGCACTAAAGGCCAATGTTGTTGAACAAGATGAGGATGATAGAGGGTTCGATGTTGTCTCCATGAGTTGTCCCGAGGAGGTCAAGCGTGCTCATGTTGAGTACATGGCCTTATACGCAAAAACTTTTGGAAGGACCCAACTAAGGCTAAATCTGAACTTGAGCGCAAGAATGGGTCAAGTGGGCAAAAGGAGAATGGCCCAAAACTGAGAACTTGCTACAATTATGGAGACCGTTACACTTTGTGGTTGAGTGTCCCTATCAAAGTAGAGAAGACAGTGGGGGCAGGCTCATCCTCAAAGAAAAGTCTAAGGCATCTCAAAAGAAGCCATTCGTCAAGAAAAATGGTCCCTATAAGAAGCAACCTAAAATTGTCTTGGTGGCACAAGAAGAGTATTCATCCGCAAGTGAAGATGTAGAGGATGAAGATAGCTCTCGAGAGGTGGCTGCAATAGCAACCACATCCATCCCCACATTGCTCTTTGATACTCCCAATGAAAACGTCATTAACAACAATGTCACGTGCCTTATGGCAAGAGGTTCCGAGGTATCATCTTCTATCTCTTCTTTTCATAAGACTACTATGAATGTTGATATGGAAGATCATGCAAGTCTTAGAGTAAAAGAAAAAGTTATTGCTTTGGACCATTTTATCACTAACCTGCAAGGTGAGCACAAACTACATTTTGAGGCTCTCTTGAGCCAACTTGTCCATTCCGAAGAGCTCCTCGAAGAAAAGAGCAGAACTAAAAGAGAGGATGCCATGGAAATTGCATCCTTGAAGAATGCTCTAGAAGAGGAAGAAGAAACTCGAGTCTCTCTAGAGGAGAGGCTTGAGTCAATTGAGGAGTCACATGACGAGGTTGTAGCCCAGCTTATAAATGAACGTGATAATGCTCTTGCCAAGGTAAAGAAACTAAAGAAAGAAAAAATTGACTTTGGGACTGCTCATGCTAGACTCTCTAAGAAATTAGAGAAACTTGACATTGCCTACAAGACTTTGGAGAGTGAACACTCTACTCTAAATGAGTCTCATTATCAGCTCCAAACTCGATTGGCCAAGTATAATCGGTCGAGCACCTCTACAACATCATGTGGACATGAAGATGTCATTGAAGAAAATGCTAGGTTGAAAGAGAAACTTGTCAAGGGATCCCAACCCAAAGGTAAGGAAGTCCTAGATGAGATCCTTAGTAAGCAAAGGGAAAGCAATGGAAAAGAGGGACTTGGCTATGTTCCCAAGACAAAGAAGAATAAGAAGAAGAAAAGCAAAACTATTCAAGCAAAGACAAGCACCGCAACTAATGACAAGACTAACTATATTGGCTTTGCAGGGTCTAATAATCCTAATTATGAATTATTTTGTGATTACTATGGTGATATTTATGCTAGCTATGTTGGTCCATATGATAGTTACAATTCTTGGTCTATTTGGGTTCCCAAGACCCTTGTTACTGACATGAGAGGACCCATTGAAAAAATGGGTACCTAAAACCAAGAAGTAACTTTATTGCAGGGCTATGCTTCCGGTGGGTCAAAATGGGTGCTCAATAATGGGTGCACAAGTCATATGATCGAAAGCAAGGAGATCATCTCAGAGATGTGGCCAAACCATGATCATATAACCGTCTCCTATGGTGATAAGTCAAAATCTGAGGTATTGGGTCTTGGAAAGGAGAATATCATTTTGCGGCCCGAAAGTTGAGGCGCCCAGGCAACGCGGTACCCAAGTTGATTTTAATCACCGCGATTCGAAAAGTTGGGGCGCTAATTGCTGACAGGGGTGTTTCGAGTGAATGATGGCCAAACCCAATATTTTCAAATCGCGCCCGTTAAGTCAGGATATTCTGTTACACTAGTTCCTGTTGTGTCCCTTCTTCGCCGGTCACTCTTCTTAGCCACGTTGCACGTGTCGTAGGGCAAATCCATTACTGTACTTTCCTAACTCTCGACACTAAATATGGCTGCGGCTGTGGCGGTCCTTTTTCTTCCCTTCCCCGACCCTGAATCTGCCGGCAGTGGAGGACCTTTTTTCTCCCTCCCCCGACACTGAATCCGATGGCAGCGGCCCAACATGTCTTGCAAGGCGAAGGTTGTAGCTACGTCAACGACTGATTTGGGTCCGTCGAGGCTAGAGTCTGGGGCTCAATGCGAAGCAGCGGCTAGGTCTTCAGCCCCGGTTAGCGAGGAGGTCAGCAAGGATTCTGTTTCCAAGGTACCTACGAGCAGCGGGTTAAAGAGAAAAGCAAGACCGGTGGCAGATTGTTCGGCTCCGGTGGGTGGATGCGGCACCCAGATCTCGAAGAAAAAAACCCAGGAGAAGAGCGAGAGGTGAATTTTTCTTATTTGTGCCTTATCTTACAAGTAGATTAGTTACAGCATAATAGAATCGAATGACCTATATGAGTTCACAGTTCACGTTTGCCAGTACACTACAAAACTTGATTTTGGTTGCGAGAGGGTTGTGTTCGGGCAAGATGTGCATCTGCTTGTGAATTGCAAAGAGGTTGTGTCTGTTTCGTAGCTGGTAGATATGCTTGCCGCTAGGATTCCTTAGGGTTCTAGACAGAGGAGACAATTAGTGTGGCGCAACATGAATGATACCTATCAGCAAATTGAGCACTCCCATGAGCTCCAGATGGTTTGGGAGTGTTGTGTAGCTGATCGTAAGGTGAAAGTTGAAGCGATGATTGATGATATGTACGCAGATGCTGGAGATCTTGCTGCCAGAGCTTCGGCTCCTAGAGACTACAGACCAATAGATGTTGATCTAGATAAGTTCAGTATACGCTAAGAGGTGGATTCATACATGGCAAAACTTGATGAGGGAGTTAATAAGCCAGTTTCGTCATGTACTGTGGAGATCACTGTTGATTCCAAAAACATAACTCTTGATGAAATGAGAGAGATGATCAGTAAGGGAATCAATATTAGCCCTAAGCAGATGGCACAAATCCGGTGGTGGCATCATAAGAAGCAGCATTTCATAGATGTTTTGGATACTGAAGATCTTATGCAGATTATGCGACGAAAGAAGCGAACCAGGAAGGTGTTCTTCCTTGGTACCATTTCTGATGTTGTTGAACAGGTTGTAGTGGATGTAGAGGCCCCTGTAGTGGCTGAACAGAATGAGGTGGTCGACGTTGATGAGATCTGATGAGAGCTACTGCCCTAGGCTTGTCATGTGGACCGCGTGGTTCCCTTGCCTGTATTTGTAACATTGACTGCTATTGCATTTAGACCGTGTTTCTGTGATTATGTTTGTTGAGAGATTGTGATATAATGTTGTGCGAGCTGTTTAGATTTTAGGACATGTCACTCACTGAAACCATCGTTGTTGTAATAAGACATAAGTACATTGTAGTTGACATGATTATGTTTCTTGAGATGACGTATTGTACTTGTTTCTATTATTATGTTTGTTGGGACATTGTAATGTAATGTTTTGTGAAACCATGACTAGACACGTGATGCATAAATACATTGTAGTTGACATGATTATGTTTCTTGAGATGATGTACTGTACTTATTTCTGTTATTTTGTTTGTTGAGAGATTGTAACGTAATGTTTTGTGAAACCATGACTGGACAAGTGATGCGTAAGTACCTTGTAGTCGACATGATTTTGTTTCTTTAGATGATGTAATATACTTGTTTCTATGATTACGTTTGTTGAGAGATTGTAATGTAATGTTTTTTGAAACCATGATTGAACAAGTGATGCATAAGTACCTTGTAGTTTACATGATTTTGTTTATTTAGATGATGTAATATACTTGGTTCTGTGATTATGTTTGTTGAGAGATTGTAATGTAATGTTTTGTGAAACCATGACTGAACAAATGATGCATAAGTACCTTGTAGTTGACATGATTTTGTTTCTTTAGATGATGTAATATACTTGGTTCTGTGATTATGTTTGTTGAGAGATTGTAATGTAATGTTTTGTGAAACCATGGCTAAACAAGTGATGCATAAGTACCTTGTATTTGACATGATTTTGTTTCTTTAGATGATGTAATATACTGGTATGTTTTTCTTAGGCATTGAAATTGGGATGGAGGGAGTACATGTTTAATATTTGAAATAAGAATGTATGAAGGGAAACCATATTAGGTAGGAGATAGTAATCCAGGGAAAGGGCATGGTATCCATTAAACTATTGTAACATGCCAATTTAGTCATTGTTGCAGCGGTAGAAGGTTTGATCTCTCTCTCCCCTCACCGACGTCGACACCATCGCCAGCGACGACGCATTCGCCATGCTGTCCTGGAACGACGAGGACGACCAGTCGAGCAGCGACAACCTTCTCTCCGACATCGAGTATTCCTTCCACGATGTGAGTTCCTCCGTTTTCTCAGGCTAGGGTTAGGCATTGGTAAATCCCTCGATCTGAGCTCCATATGTGCATGCAATCTTGTTCAATTCCAGCTTTGCGTTTACCTATAGGTACCACGGATGATCTACGACTCTAAATGGGAGGGCCTAGATCTCGATGGAGAAGTACCATGTGACCATGGGCTAAAAACTGAGGAGATATGTTGCATTCGAAGGCAGTAACACTGGGAGAAGGTTTTTAGGCTATACAAATCAGGTTTGTTTATATTATGTGCAACGGTGTCATGAAGAAAAATGTATCGTGTATGTTCATAACACTATAGTGTGTCTTTTTTAGGTTGGCCCAGTGTGTAAAGCAGTAGAGTGGGTGGATCTTGAGTGGCCAGATGCACTTAAGAAATGTTTGGCACGGTTATGGGAGATGTATGAGTTGGAAAGGTCAGGGAGATTTACTGATGCTTGTGATGCAGCTGGAAAAAATTACAAGTTGTCGGTACAAAATAAGGAGCTGGAAATCGAGAATTTGCAGTCAGAACTAAGTGGCAGAATCAATGGGAGCTTGGTTGTTGGAACTGCAAAGAAGCTTCAGGATAGTCACAGGTTGCTGGTTCATAATGCAGAAAAGGAGAGGGATCGGCTCAGGGAAGACAAGAAGAAGCTATAGTACTGCATTGCGGATTTGTTGAAGGAACTGAAGAAGGCGCGCGAGGGTGAACAAGGATAGACTACAGAGGATAAAGGAAATTCGAGATGAATAATTTATGTTGTGCCAATGCGTGAAACTAGTTAACTGTAAGACTTGCAGTTGCGCTTTCTTAACTAAGCCAAACTCTATCCTCGAGCAAATTAATTTCAGGTGAACACACATATCGTGCATAGAGTTAAGTTCACATTTACAAAATCACCACTACAGAGGATAAACCAGGCAGTTCAGTGCTAGATAGACATATGTTGGGTTCAAGCGAGCCTCGCCCGGAGCTGCTTGTTTTCCTCCCTAAGATCGGCCAACTCCTTCAGTACTCTGTCGTGCGCCAGCTGCAGGTTCCAGCGGTCCGTCATGGATTCGAGAAGTTGGTCCACAACCATATGATATTTCTTCAAGATCCCTTTCATGATCTCCGTCTGCTTCCTAGCCGAGGTGCGACCTTCCCTGTGAAGCTTCACCCAGCCAGCATTTACCTCCTTTAGTTCCTGGCACTTGTTAAAAAGGACCACGACTTCAGCGCGCAGGTGGTCAAAGGCCAGTTTCTGGGAATTCTGCTTCTCCCTTTGGATGGCTATCTTGTCATTTAGCCAGGTCGCCAGGTCCTGATTGAGCTTTCGCCTCTTTCCCTGCAACAAAAATACATAATTGACCGAATCGACTAGTGGCACTGTCATAATTTCAAGGAAGAGCAATCTAAGACTAATCAACATTTTATGAATCGACTAGTGGCACTGTCATAATTTCAATTTCAAAGACAAATAAGGTTTATCTGTAGTTTAGTGTGCTGTGGGTTTTTTCTAATGTCACCAAATAGTAGTGGGCTAGTGGCAAACTCATAATGCAGAAACCCATGTCCAGATACATAATGTAAAGAGCGCATGGTGTCCATTCATGAACACCTACATATGTCCAGATAGATAAGTAGTTGCCCTAGGATTCTTATTGCACCCTATAATGGGAAGCAGACTTGGGCATTGCTCCCTGAACCCTAAATATTACAAAAGGAGTGGAACAAGAACTGATATTCGTGCCCCCTCTAACGGGAATCAGACTTGGGCATTGCTCCGATACGCCTCCAGACAAGCCCTTAGCTCCTCGTTCTCCTTCCGAACACCCTCGAGTACGGTGATCCCTCTGCTCATGTCCTCCTTCATCTCTTTCACTGCATCCAGGCAACGGTTCCTGTCATGGTAGGCTCAGATGGCAGCCTTGGTTTCCTCGACGCGTCCTCTGAGTGCCTCGGTGACTTCCTCCTGCAGGAGGGTGCACCTTTCCACGAGATTCCTCTTCTCCTCCATGAGCTCGTTGATTATCTTGATGGTCTGTTCTTGCTTGTTCAAGTTACGATTGAGCACTTTCTGCAGCCTCACGACATCACGTGCAAAATCTAGCGAGATCTCCTTCTGCATAGATAATTGCTTGCGTAGGCTCTCATTAGCTTGGGTGAGGGAGCGTGCAAGCTCATGTTGGTTGGCAATCTTGGCACTGATCGCAACCACCTTGTCACAGTACTCGTCCTTCGATCGCTGCATTGTTCATGTTAATTGAAATAGAAATTCTATAATTACACTCTAGGTTCCAGGTGAATACTAGTAATACAGATCAAAAAATCCCCGTTGAATCTATGGACAGGAGTGTTAAAAATGGACCTAGAGATCTATTCATAACCACGATAAACTAATCCTAATCATAAAAAATCCATATTGAATCTATGAACCGCGATATTAAGGAAAGACCAAGAGATCCAGTCATAATCATGAAAACTAATACAACTTTCAAAACAAGAAGAAAAAAACCAATGCGGGGTCGACACGATCTAAGAAATCCACATCACAACTCAGAGAAATAACAGTGTGGAGATTTGCTACCTCGCTGAGACGTGGAACGGGACCGAACGGGTCCTGCAACACCTCCGTCATGATGGATTCTAGCTCAACGACCGGCCTGTAATACGTAGAAGAGGAAGAGCAAGAAGAAGAAGAAAAACAAAAAGAAGCTGAATAAGATCATGATGGAGAGAGAGATGGAGAAGAAGTAGAACAAAAAGACCGTACCGGGAGGATCCCTCGCCTGCTAGAACATCCGCTCCATCATCGGGAGAGATTGGGCCTCAGTGAGAGGGGGCCTTGAGGGGCTGGTAGAGCAAGAACTGACTCACGGCGAGATCTCTCCCTTTTCTCCGTGAGGATGGTCGACCGGCCTCTCCTCAAGGGAGCCATGGCTTTTAGGGGGAGGGAGGTGGCGGCAGGAGGAAGAAGGTAGTGATTAGTGTGGGAGAAGAGCCAAAGAGTACATGTCGTGGTCCAGTAGTACTACTACTATTATACAAGACCACTGTGTACGGTCTACCTTCTCAAAGAAGCCAAGGAGGAAGGGATAGGGAATTGATGGGACTTGTCTTTATTGTGATTGACAGTTCAATGGTCTTCGGCGCCGCCTAAAATTCAGTATATAATAAGACGAGTGCGAGCCGGGTGGTAATCACGGGCATCGGCGTGCACGTCCCGCGTGCGTGTGTCACGTGTTGATGGGGCAATGACATGCACAACTTCTGCACGATCACGTCGGCACGTCGAACTCTGTTGAACTCCACGTCGACGGACACGCACGGGATATTTACGACAACACGACACACGAAACAGCTGCTCGTCCTTGATCAGATCGGCACCCAACTCTGTGTACCCTCCATCAACCATTCCTAACAACTTCCTCAAGAACGATGCCCCCTCGTCGTGGCAATGGCAGGTCCAATCCATCCACTGACCGTCCTGCGTCCCCTGCTCTTTGCTGCACTGTTCGCTCTCGCGAGTCACCTGCTGAGGCAGCACGTCGTGTCCGACCGCGCCAGGATCCATCGACATCGTCACTCGAGGACACCGCGACATAGAAGCTCATATCGGCCATGCAGGAGGAGCATGGGGTACCTGCAGCGACGGACGAGCGTAAAGCAGTAGCCAGGATGGGGGCGTGTTACACCGACGAGTACGGACAAGAAGAGGAACAAGAAGAAGACCGGAAAGAAGAGAGGAGACAGTTATTTGGGCGAGTCCGACTCGGCCAACAAGGAGGCGTTCATCAATAAGTTGGAGGCAGAAGCGGGGGAGAGTGACGTGGACCCGTGGGACTACGAAGAGGAGTTGGAGGAGGACTCCGATGAGGAGATAGCGTGCTTATACAAGGAAGGGGTGGTGTCGAGTCATCAGAGGAGGACAGCGACATCGGTGATGGCAAGGACCATGGCGTTGACGAAGACTTGAACGAACCGGAAGACGAAGATGATAGCTTCTTCGAAATATGATTATTTATTTTATCTATTTTATTTAGATGGATTTTCACTTGTTTATGGAGGTAAAGGATCGGTGGCACGGATAGATAGGTGGCACGGATAGACCATGCATAAAAAAAGTGGAGAAGGGAGGGGTTATCCTGCCCGTTGGATCATAGAGGATCAACTGTTGGTGGAGACGATCCGTGTGACATCTGTGTCAGCCAATTAGGCTGTAGCACCTAGAGTGAGCACATGTTTGGGATTTTGTGAGATTTGTGACCGAGAGAGAGGGCACATCTGAGTAGTATCAAAAACCAAGGGCAAGACAAAATAAGGGATTCAAATGGAATATAGAAAGAGTAGGCATGTGTGTTCCTTTAAGAAATGGAAAATCCATGTTTCATACTAAACCACATGGATCCACTAGAGTTCATTGCATGTATATTCTTTTCACAAACCACCTATGGATCCATCAGAGTTCATTGCATGTCTGTTCTTTTCACAGACCACATATGGATCCACCAGAGTTCATTGGATGTCTATTCTTTTAATAGACCACACATGGATCCACCAGAGTTCATTGCATGTGTGTTCTTTTCACAAACCACCTATGGATTCCCTAGTGCCATTGCATGTGTGTTCTTTTCACAAACCATAACTAGAGTCATTACATGTGTGTTCTTTTCACAAACCACATATTGATCTAATAGAGTTCATTGCATGTGTGTTCTTTTCACAAACCACCTATGGATCCACCAGAGTTCATTCCATATTTGTTCTTTTAACAGACAACATATGGATCCACCAGAGTTCATTGCATGTATGTTCTTTTCACACACCACATAAGGATCCACCAGTGTCATTGCATGTGTGTTCTTCTCACAAACAACATATGGACCCACCAATGTCATTGCATGTGTGTCCTTTTCATTAACCACAGCTAGAGTCATTGCATGTATGTTCTTTTAAAAGACCACATATGGATCCACCACAGTTCATTGCATGTCTGTTCTTTTAAAAGACCACATATGGATCCACTAGAGTTCATTGCATGTGTGTTCTTTTCACAAACAACCTATGGAACCACCAGTGTCATTGCATGTGTGTTATTTTCATTAACAACATATGGATCCACCAGTGTCATTGCATGTCTGTTCTTCTCACAAACCACATATCGATCCACCAGTGTCATTGCATGTGTGTTCTTTTCATTAACCACAGCTAGAGTCATTGCATGTATGTTCTTTTCACAAACCACATATGGATCCACCAATGTCACTTCATGTCTGTTCTTCTCACAAACTACATATGGATCCACCAGAGTTCATTGCATGTACGTTCTTTTCATAGACAACATATGGATCAACCAGAATTCATTGCATGTGTGTTCTTTTCACAAACCACCTATGGATCCCCTAGTGTCATTGCATGCGTGTTCTCTTCACAAACCACAACTAGAGTCATTGCATGTGTGTTCTTTTCACAAACCACATACGGATCCAATAGAGTTCATTGCATGTGTGGTATTTTCACAAACCACCTATGGATCCCAGTCTCCTTGCATGTCTGTTCTTTTCATTAACCACAGCTAGAGTCATTGCATGCAGGTTCTTTTCACATACCACATATGGATCCACCAGTGTCATTGCATGTGTGTTCTTCTCATAAACCACATATGGATCCACCAGAGCTCATTGCATGTATGTTCTTTTCACAGACCACCTATGGATCCACTAGAGTTCATTCCATGTGTGTTCTTTTCATTAACCACATATGGATCCACCAGTGTCATTGCATGTGTGTTCTTCTCACAAACCACATATGAATCCACCAGTGTCATTGCATGTGTGTTCTTTTCATTAACCACAACTAGAGTCATTGCATGTTTGTTCTTTTCACAAACCACATATGGATCCACCGGTTTCATTGCGTGTGTGTTCTTCACACAAACCACCTATGGATCCACCAGAGTTCATTGCATGTGTGTTCTTTTCATAGACCACATATGGATCCACCAGAGTTCATTGCATCTGTGTTCTTTTCACAAACCACCTATGGATGCCCTAGTGTCATTGCATGTGTGTTATTTTCACAAACCACAACTAGAGTCATTGCATGTGTGTTCTTTTAACAAACCACATATGGATCCACGAGAGTTCATTGCATGTGTGTTCTTTTCACAGACCACACATGGATCCAAGAGAGTTCATTGCATGTGTATTCTTTTCACAAACCACCTATGGATCCCAGTGTCGTTGCATGTCTGTTCTTTTGACAGACCACATATGGATCCATCCTAGTGTCATTGCATGTTTATTCTTTGCACAGACCACATATGGATCCACCAGATTTCATTGCATGTCTGTTCTTTTCACAAACCACATATGGATCCACTAGTGTCATTGCGTGTGTGTTCTTCTAACAAACCACCTATGGATCCACCAGAGTTCATTGCATGTGTGTTCTTTTCATAGACCACATATGGATCCACCAAAGTTCATTGCATGTGTGTTCTTTTCACCAACCACCTATGGATCCCCTAGTGTCATTGCATGTGTGTTCTTTTCACAGACCATAGCTAGAGTCATTGCATGTGTGTTCTTTTAACAAACCACATATGGATCCACCAGAGTTGATTGCATGTGTGTTCTTCTCACGAACCACCTATGGATCCACCAGAGTTCATTGCATGTATGTTATTTTCATAGACCACATATGGATCCACCAGAGTTCATTGCATGTGTGTTCTTTTCACAAACCACCTATGGATTCCCTAGTGTCATTGCATGTGTGTTCTTTTCACAAACCACAACTAGACTCATTGCATGTTTGTTCTTTTCATGAACCACACATGGATCAACCAGAGTTCATTGCATGTGTGTTCTTTTCAGAGACCACCTATGGATCCACCAGAGTTCATTGCATGTGTGTTCTTTTCATTAACCACAGCTAGAGTCATTGCATGTATGTTCTTTTCACCAACCACATATGGATCCACCAATGTCATTGCATGTCTGTTCTTCTCACAAACTACATATGGATCCACCAGAGTTCATTGCATGTATGTTCTTTTCATAGACAACATATGGATCCACCAGAATTCATTGCATGTGTGTTCTTTTCACAAACCACCTATGGATCCCCTAGTGTCATTGCATGCGTGTTCTCTTCACAAACCACAACTAGAGTCATTGCATGTGTGTTCTTTTCACAAACCACATACGGATCCAATAGAGTTCATTGCATGTGTGGTATTTTCACAAACCACCTATGGATCCCAGTCTCCTTGCATGTCTGTTCTTTTCATTAACCACAGCTAGAGTCATTGCATGCAGGTTCTTTTCACATACCACATATGGATCCACCAGTGTCATTGCATGTGTGTTCTTCTCATAAACCACATATGGATCCACCAGAGCTCATTGCATGTATGTTCTTTTCACAGACCACCTATGGATCCACTAGAGTTCATTCCATGTGTGTTCTTTTCATTAACCACATATGGATCCACCAGTGTCATTGCATGTGTGTTCTTCTCACAAACCACATATGAATCCACCAGTGTCATTGCATGTGTGTTCTTTTCATTAACCACAACTAGAGTCATTGCATGTCTGTTCTTTTCACAAACCACATATGGATCCACCGGTTTCATTGCGTGTGTGTTCTTCACACAAACCACCTATGGATCCACCAGAGTTCATTGCATGTGTGTTCTTTTCATAGACCACATATGGATCCACCAGAGTTCATTGCATCTGTGTTCTTTTCACAAACCACCTATGGATGCCCTAGTGTCATTGCATGTGTGTTATTTTCACAAACCACAACTAGAGTCATTGCATGTGTGTTCTTTTAACAAACCACATATGGATCCACGAGAGTTCATTGCATGTGTGTTCTTTTCACAGACCACACATGGATCCAAGAGAGTTCATTGCATGTGTATTCTTTTCACAAACCACCTATGGATCCCAGTGTCGTTGCATGTCTGTTCTTTTGACAGACCACATATGGATCCATCCTAGTGTCATTGCATGTTTATTCTTTGCACAGACCACATATGAATCCACCAGATTTCATTGCATGTCTGTTCTTTTCACAAACGACATATGGATCCACTAGTGTCATTGCGTGTGTGTTCTTCTAACAAACCACCTATGGATCCACCAGAGTTCATTGCATGTGTGTTCTTTTCATAGACCACATATGGATCCACCAAAGTTCATTGCATGTGTGTTCTTTTCACCAACCACCTATGGATCCCCTAGTGTCATTGCATGTGTGTTCTTTTCACAGACCATAGCTAGAGTCATTGCATGTGTGTTCTTTTAACAAACCACATATGGATCCACCAGAGTTGATTGCATGTGTGTTCTTCTCACGAACCACCTATGGATCCACCAGAGTTCATTGCATGTATGTTATTTTCATAGACCACATATGGATCCACCAGAGTTCATTGCATGTGTGTTCTTTTCACAAACCACCTATGGATTCCCTAGTGTCATTGCATGTGTGTTCTTTTCACAAACCACAACTAGACTCATTGCATGTTTGTTCTTTTCATGAACCACACATGGATCAACCAGAGTTCATTGCATGTGTGTTCTTTTCAGAGACCACCTATGGATCCACCAGAGTTCATTTCATGTGTGTTCTTTTCATTAACCACAGCTAGAGTCATTGCATGTATGTTCTTTTCACCAACCACATATGGATCCACCAATGTCATTGCATGTCTGTTCTTCTCACAAACTACATATGGATCCACCAGAGTTCATTGCATGTATGTTCTTTTCATAGACAACATATGGATCCACCAGAATTCATTGCATGTGTGTTCATTTCACAAACCACCTATGGATCCCCTAGTGTTATTGCATGTGTGTTCTTTTCACAAACCACAACTAGAGTCATTACATGTGTGTTCTTTTCACAAACCACATATGGATCCAATAGAGTTCATTGCATGTGTGGTCTTTTCACAAACCACCTATGGATCCCAGTCTCCTTGCATGTCTGTTCTTTTCATTAACCACAACTAGAGTCATTGCATGCATGTTCTTTTCACATACCACATATGGATCCACCAGTGTCATTGCACGTGTGTTATTCTCATTAACCACATATGGATCCACCAGAGCTCATTGCATGTATGTTCTTTTCACAGACCACCTATGGATCCACCAGAGTTCATTCCATGTGTGTTCTTTTCATTAACCACATATGGATCCACCAGTGTCATTGCATGTGTGTTCTTCTCACAAACCACATCTGAATCCACCAGTGTCATTGCATGTGTGTTCTTTTCATTAACCACAACTAGAGTCATTGCATGTTTGTTCTTTTCACAGACCACATATGGATCCAAGAGAGTTCATTGCATGTGTATTCTTTTCACAAACCACCTATGGATCCCAGTGTCGTTGCATGTCTGTTCTTTTGACAGACCACATATGGATCCATCCTAGTGTCATTGCATGTTTATTCTTTTCACAGACCAAATATGGATCCACCAGATTTCATTGCATGTCTGTTCTTTTCACAAACCACATATGGATCCACTAGTGTCATTGCGTGTGTGTTCTTCTAACAAACCACCTATGGATCCACCAGAGTTCATTGCATGTGTGTTCTTTTCATAGACCACATATGGATCCACCAAAGTTCATTGCATGTGTGTTCTTTTCACAAACCACCTATGGATCCCCTAGTGTCATTGCATGTG
This sequence comes from Avena eriantha, assembly GCA_910589775.1. Lineage (NCBI taxonomy): Eukaryota > Viridiplantae > Streptophyta > Magnoliopsida > Poales > Poaceae > Avena > Avena eriantha. The sequence goes on along the minus strand of OU342741.1, from coordinate 519,484,410 downwards.
TGTTCTTTTCACAGACCATAGCTAGAGTCATTTCATGTCTGTTCTTTTAACAAACCACATATGGATCCACCAGAGTTGATTGCATGTGTGTTCTTCTCACGAACCACCTATGGATCCACCAGAGTTCATTGCATGTATGTTATTTTCATAGACCACATATGGATCCACCAGAGTTCATTGCATGTGTATTCTTTCCACAAACCACCTATGGATTCCCTAGTGTCATTGCATGTGTGTTCTTTTCACAAACCACAACTAGACTCATTGCATGTTTCTTCTTTTCATGGACCACACATGGATCAACCAGAGTTCATTGCATGTGTGTTCTTTTCCGAGACCACCTATGGATCCACCAGAGTTCATTGCATGTGTGTTCTTTTCATAGACCACATGTGGATTCACCAGAGTTCCTTGCATGTTTGTTATTTTAACAGACCACATATGGATCCACCAGAGTTCATTGCATGTTTGTTATTTTTATTAACCACAGCTAGAGTCATTGCATGTATGTTCTTTTCACAAACCACATATGGATCCACCAGTATCATTGCATGTTTGTTCTTCTCACAAACAACATATGGATCCACCAGAGTTCATTGCATGTATGTTCTTTTCATAGACCACATATGGATCCACCAGTGTCATTGCATGTGTGTTCTTCTCACAAACCACATATGGATCCACCAAAATTCATTGCATGTATGTTCTTTTCATAGACCACATATGGATCCACTAGAGTTCATTGCATGTGTTTTATTTTCACAAACCACCTATGGATCCCCCGGTGTCATTGCATGTGTGTTCTTCTCACAAACCACATATGGATCCACTAGTGTCATTGCATGTGTATTCTTTTCATTAACCACAGCTAGATTCATTGCATCTATGTTCTTTTCACAAACCACATACGGATCCACCAGTGTCATTGCATGTGTGTTCTTCTCACAAACAACATATGGATCCACCAGAGTTCACTGCATGTATGTTCTCTTCATGGACCACATTTGGATCCAACAGAGTTTATTGCATGTGTGTTCTTTTCACAAACCACATATGGATCCCCTAGTGTCATTGCATGTGTGTTCTTTTCATAGACCACATATGGATCCACCAGAGTTCATTGCATGTGTGTTTTTTTCACAAAACACCTATGGATCTCATAGTGTCATTGCATGTGTGGTCTTTTCACAAAACACAACAAGAGTCATTGCATGTCTGTTCTTTTCATAGACCACATATAGATCCACCAAAGTTCATTACATGTGTGTTCTTTTCAATGACCACCTATGGATCCACAAGAGTTCATTGCACGTGTGCTCTTTTCATAGACCACATATGGATCCACCAGAGTTCATTGCATGTCTGTTTAACAGACCACATATGGATCCACCAGAGTTCATTGCACGTGTGTTCTTTTCATTAACCACAATAGAGTCATTGCATTATGTTCTTTTCACAAACCACATATGGATCCACCAGTGTCATTGCATGTGTGTTCTTCTCACAAACCACATATGGATCCACAAAAGTTCATTGCATGTATGTTCTTTTCACAGACCACATATGGATCCACTAGTGTCATTGCATGTGTGTTCTTCTCACAAACCACATATGGATCCACCAGAGTTCATTGCATGCATGTTCTTTTCATAGACCACATATGGATCCACCACAGTTCATTGAATGTGTGTTCTTTTCACAAACCACCTATCTATCCCCAGTGTGATTGCATGTGTGTTCTTCTCACAAACCACATATGGATCCACCAGTGTCATTGCGTGTGGGTTCTTTTCATTAACCACAGCTAGTGTCGTTGCATGTATGTTCTTTTCACAAACCACATATGGATCAACCACTGTCATTGCATGTGTGTTCTTCTCACAAACCACCTATGGATCCACCAGAGTTCATTGCATGTATGTTCTTCTCATAGACCACATATGGATCCACCAGAGTTCATTGCATTTGTGTTCTTTTCACAAACCACATATGGATCCCCTAGTGTCATTGCATGTGTGTTCTTTTCACACACCACAAGTAGTGTCATTGCATGTCTGTTCTTTTCATAGACCACATATGGAACAACTAGAGTCAGTGTATGTGTTTTCTTTTCACAGACCACCTATGGATCCACCAGAGTTCATTACATGTGTGTTCTTTTCACAAACCACATATGGATCCAACAGAGTTCATTGATGCGTGGTGTTTTCACAAACCACCTATGGATCCACCAGAGTTCATTGCATGTATGTTCTTTCCATTAACCACAACTAGAGTCATTGCATGTATGTTCTTTTCACAGACCACATATGGATCCACCAGTGTCATTGAATGTGTGTTCTCCTCACAAACCACATATGGATCAACCATAGTTCATTGCATGTATGTTCTTTTCACAGACCACTTATGGATCCACCAGAGTTCATTGGATGTGTGTTCTTTTCATTAACCACGTATGGATCCACCAGTGTCATTGCATGTGTGTTCTTCTCACATACCACATATTGATCCACGAGTGTCATTACATGTGTGTTCTTTTCATTAACCACAGCTAGAGTCATTGCATGTCTGATCTTTTCACAAACCACATATGGATCCACCAGTGTCATTGCGTGTGTGTTCTTCTCACAAACCACCTATGGATCCACCAGAGTTCATTTCATGTGTGTTCTTTTCATAGACCACATATGGATCCACCAGAGTTCATTGCATGTGTGTTCTTTTCACAAACCACCTATGGATCCCCTAGTGTCATTGCATGTGCGTTATTTTCACAAACCACAACTAGAGTCATTGCATGTGTGTTCTTTTAACAGACCACATATGGATCCACCAGAGTTCATTGCATTTGTGTTCTTTTCACAAACCACATATGGATCCAAGAGAGTTCATTGCATGTGTGTTCTTTTCACAAACCACCTATGGATCCCAGTGTCGTTGCATGTCTGTTCTTTTCGCAGACCACATATGGATCCATCCTAGTGTCATTGCATGTTTATTCTTTTCACATACCACATATGGATCCACCAGATTTCATTGCATGTGTGTTCTTTTCACAAACCACATATGGATCCACTAGTGTCATTGCGTGTGTGGTCTTCTCACAAACCACCTATGGATCCACCAGAGTCCATTGCATGTGTGTTCTTTTCATAGACCACATATGGATCCACCAAAGTTCATTGCATGTGTGTTCTTTTCACAAACCACCTATGGATCCCCTATTGTCATTGCATGTGTGTTCTTTTCACAGACCATAGCTAGAGTCATTGCATGTGTGTTCTTTTAACAGACCACATATGGATCCACCAGAGTTGATTGCATGTGTGTTCTTCTCACAAACCACCTATGGATCCACCAGAGTTCATTGCATGTATGTTCTTTTCATAGACCACATATGGATCCACCAGAGTTCATTGCATGTGTGTTCTTTTCACAAACCACCTATGGATTCCCTAGTGTCATTGCATGTGTGTTGTTTTCACAAATGATGACCCACAAGTATAGGGGGTGTATCGCAGTATTTTCGAGGGAAGTGAAACCCAATTTATTGATTGGACACAAGGGGAGCCAAAGAATATTTATAAGCCTTAACAACTAAGTTGTCAATTCAGTTGCACCTGGAAACAATCTTGCTCACAGCAGTTTATCAGTAGCAACAGTTTTGTAGTAGGAATAGTAAAGTAAAAGCAGTAGTAAATCAAGGACAACAATAACAAAAGCAGTAAACCGTGGGATTAGAGTGCGGTAGGTATAGGGATGGATGGACGGGCGTTGCATGGACAAGACAATTCTCATAGCAGTCAGAACATAGGGCAATTGCAGATAAATAAGATAATGCATCCAAAAACAATACTATCATAATGAATCAATAACATGTTCAGATCTGTAATCATGGCACTCGGGCCCTAGTGACAAGCATTAAGCACAACAAGTTGCAACAAAGTCATAAAGCACTAATAAAAGATACTAGGCACCATGCCCTAACAATCTGATGCCATTACATGAATGATCTCATCCAATCCCTACCATCCCTATAGCCTACAGCGGGGGATTACTCACTCATAGATGGGGGAAACATGGATGGTCGATGGAGAAGCGATGGTGGTGATGATGGTGATGATCTCCTCCAATTCCCCGTCCCGGCAGGGTGCCAGAACGGAGTTTCTAGTGCTGTTTTGTGGAATCTGGTGCTGGCGGCGGAGCGGAACTCCCTCTAGAAAAACGTCGAACCCCCCTGGAGTTTTTAGGTCAGAAGGCTTCTTATATGTGAAGAGTGAGACCGAGGGGGTGCCTTGGGCCACCACACCATGCCCTGGCATGGCCAGGCCCAGCCTGCGCCTGGGAGGGTGTGGCCAGCCCCTGGCCTTCCTCCATCTCGTATTCTGGCTCCTGGAGTTTTCTGGAAAAATAGACACTTTGGCTTTTGTCCTGTCCAATTCCGAGAATATTCATTTTCTGACTTTCCTAGAACCAAAAACAGCAGAAAACAGGCATCTGGCACTGTGGCTCTTGTTAATAGGTTAGTCCAAGAAATCATATGAAAAGTACTCCAAAGTGTGGACAAAACACAAGAAAGTGGACAAAACCAAGCATGGAGCATCAAAAATTATAGATACATTTTGCAATGTATCAACATCTTCAAGCTTAACTCCTGCTCGTCCTCGAGTAGGTAAAATATAAAAAGAAAGAATAATTTTTGAGGTGACATGCACCATCATAAACTTGATCAAAGTATTTGTAAAATTCAGAGCTGGGATCATAGTACTTCAATCATAACATGAAAGACAAAGTTCTAGCAATAAGACATAGCAACTATGATGCAACATGAAAAGGCACAAACAAAAGATTCATGAATAACAATGATTTGGAAGACGTTTGTTTGTTTCACATAAAGAAAACATAGCATAGTGGCATTCAGCTTGTCCCTCATAGAGTAGCAAACATAAATGCATAGGACACCTTCAAAGTTTACAAGAGTGACTAGATACAAATAGTTTAAAACAAGCAATATCAAGGTATGCACCAATCAACAAGTCTTGGGACAATGCACATAGAACTAAGAATGGCCACTATGCTCTCAAGAAAGTTCTCATAGAATGTGTGGAGACTCAACAAGGAAATGAAAAGGTTTTGAATAGTTTGAAAGGCTTCCAAATGCTGAAAGTATGGTACTCGTTAGCTTTGAGGTCGCATTTCCCCTATCATAAGCATCTTTAAATGGTTAAGGTTAAAGTGACACAACTAAGAGGATATGCTTGACAAGTTATAAATCGAAGCCTCATGCCCCTTACTTACGAAGAACGATCCTCATGCTACTCAACTTCAGTCACAAGTAAGCTCTTGTCATTGTAAGTATATATGTATCATAGAGAACCGCCAACGGGGTACCCCTTGCACATGACACGGGAGCTATCCCATAATCAAAATAACAAGGCAAGCAGACAATGAGCATCTCGGCGATCTTTTTATTTACTGTGTGCATATATTTTTATTGAGATGCTTCATAGAATGCTCATTATGGTTTGCTGCAAGTTTCCACCATGATTAGGCATGGCTTAGGCTAGCGGCCCAGGCGTTTTCTAACATACATATAAACTCCATGATCTTACAAGTTCCACTTTTATTTCACACCGCGGGGATCCATAAGCAAAAGAACATGATATCAACTAGGTACAAAGTACCTATGAAGCGTTGAAACCGGTCCCCATGATACATGGTTCTACTAACTTCAACTCATAAAGCGCAAGCATATGCGCAACAAAGAAGGACGCAATGGTTCAGGTTTATTAAGTGCAAGAAAATAAAGTGTGCCATCAATTTCGTGGGAGCTTTACTAACTAACTTTCTCATAACAAGAAAAAATTTTATTCAGAAGAAAACAAGGCATATTGAATATGCACGGAGGTAGCAAATGATGCTAATGGGTAGGTATGGTGGACACTTTAGAAATATTTGGTTTAGGGAGTTGGGAACTTGAGTAAAACATACTCAGTGAAAGTGAAGGCTAGCAATAGTAAGGGAGCGACAAACGAGAGAGAAATAGTTGTCATTATTATGCTTGCAACAAAACAGGACTACTCATGCCATGAAAGTGATTCAAGATCCTCAAGGCAAAATAATTCATCAAGGCTTAACTAATTATCGCAGTCATGTGCATGCGTGAGCATGTGCCAAGTCAATTCAAATGAAACATTCAGAGGAGGATACCACGGTGTCATACCAATTTTTGAATAGAGCAATGCAAGCAAACATTCATAAGACATGCTACAAACTATTAGCGAGCTGGAGCTAATCATAAGAAAGCAAGAACTACTAAGCATCCAAAGAAAACATACACTCTACATGAACGGACTAAGCATTCCCTAGTGATGAGTATATGTACAAAAATGAAAAAAAATAGAGTTCGTTACCAGCCTCTTACCATGCCTCAAGTTGTCATTAATCCTCATTATTGCTCTTCACTTATGTGGCTTGAATAATAATATGAAACCCAATAATCCACTGAGGACTGCCGAACCCTGTAGCAAACTCACAAACACCAAAGAAGAACGACAAATATTTTTGGTGTTTTCGATTTTTTTAAACAAGAACCAAAAGGGAAAAACAAGCAAAGCAAAAATTTTTGGGTTTTTGGAATAGTTCAAACAAAGCAAAAAGGGGAAAGCAAACCAAAGAGAAACAACAGAAATATTTTTGGTCTTTTTGTGTTTTAGGAAGAAAAAGCAAAGAAAAACGAAAACATGAATATACAAAGTATCGACGCAACATGATATGGAGATGAGTGCGGTGTCGGCGTACCTCCCCCCAAGCTTAGGCTTTTGGCCTAAGTGGGTATCAATCCCAAGCTGGCCAGGATGAAGTGTCACCCTGGTATGATGAAGAGGTCCCCTCATCCTGGTGCGAACTCGAGTACGTCCCGCCGTAATGCGCAGAGTGATCATAGGAGGGCACATCCTCCTGGTGCTGCTCGTGGAAACCCAGCAAGCGAAGCTGCTCGTCCACCTCCTCCTTGGAGCACGACCACGGTCTCCTGTGAACACTAAACAAAGAAAGTTGTGGAAAAAGGATCTCCCTTTCATCCCCATCAGTGAAAAGCATCCTATATACTAGACTGTTCAAATCAGAGGTAGCAGTGACAAAGTGATGAGTTTTCATAGCAACAAGGTCAAGCCTCTGTGGTGCCAGCATAGCATCATAGGGATCCACTGAAACACCTAATGCATTGACTATACGCGAAGCAATGATGCCCCCATAGATAGGCCCCCTAGCAGCTAGGCGGCGAGCAATAAGCGAGCCAAGATTGTACCGAGTATCATTGTTAAGCGCAGCAACAAGGAAAGCTAAATGATAGTTGGAGATATTACTTGTGTTCTCCCTACCCAGTACACTAGTAGCAAGATAATATGCAAAGTATCTAAGAGCAGGGAGTTGGATATTTCTTATCTTTCCGCGCTGCGCCATGCGGTCATCATCATTGGTCACCCCTCGGTAAAGTTCCAACAAATCAGCGGGTCGCCCTTGAATTTTCTTCACGATCCCTGTCATGCGCACACCTACAATACTGCAAAATCTCTCCAAAGGCATGGTGAAGGGCATATCATAGATTTTAAAAGAGACAGTAGACTGATAGGGTGTGTTAGTAAACGTGAAGCTCTCAACAAATTTTTTGGTGAGCATAGCGCATTGCGCACTCTCATCTTGCATATATGAGGTCAAACCAACCCTCTCAGTCAGTAGCAAGAAATCATCAAGAATACCTGCACCTTGTAAGAAAGTAAAACAAGGAAAAGAGGATGGGTGAGCATCCCCATCATCCCTTTCACCGCCAATACAAGTTGCAATGAGATCTTCATTGTATGATGTCCTAGCTTGAGAGGATGTTCTTGAGGACCTCGACCACCTAGGTGCATCACTCTCAAATATCTCTCCAAAAGTATGGTTGTTCATGCTTGGTATTTTGAAATTTAAACACCTATCAAACAAGTGATTGCAAAGTAAATATAATGAAGGATTCTACTCATAGGGACTTGCAAGAGGCCTAAACATGCATCAAAACTATATCTCTAAGCATCAAACAAGCTTACAAGCTCTCATAACCAGTCACCTACAACAGCAAAATACTCAATATATAATCCACTAAACACAAATCTACTTGGACAAGGGGAGGAGTCACATACCAGGGAACAAATGCTCCAAATTTCAGCAAGAAAGATGGGCTGAGCAAGGAGATCGAAAAAATCAAGAGCAAGCACAGCAAGAACGCGATTTTGAGCAATGAACTGGAGCTTACTCGGGAGAGAGAAGAAAGTGGCAGGTGAGAGAGTTAGTGGGGGGCCAGGGGTGGCCCACACCAAGGCATGGCGCCACCCAAGGCTGGCCACGCCACCATGTGGTGTGCCTGCCTGGTGGGCCCCCCTGGTACCTCCCAGGTACTCCTCTGCCCCTTTTTCACGTAAAAATTTAATATGAATTTTCTGAAATTTTTCGAGACACTTTATTTTGGGCATTTTTCAGAGATAGAAGAATGATTTTTCTGACAAACATATTTTTTTGTTCTTTTGGAAACATGATGCAAGGACAAAACAAGGCTAGAACTACAGAAGTTCTAACATGCAAGCAACTAACAACAAAAAGAAAACTAAACGAAAGCAAAAACTAAAATGCAAAGGATAGAAATAAATGGAGATAATCATAATGAAAACATTGTTTTGTTCAATGGAATGCTTTTGTTAACAAGGTTGATCAAGTCTTTCTACCAAAACAATTGCATATGAGACCAAACTTTGTACTCCACTAATGATTATGTTACCTTAACCTTGATAGCAATCGTCCCAATCATAATAGTTTCAAATTTCTCTCTTGGTATGGGACAATATATTTCTCCAACTTGAATGCCTTCAACATGTTCAATTGAATTCAAACCATAAGTCCTTTCAATCTTCTTGGGAAATAGATAGTATGTTCCTTGTAATTAACATTTAAGGTCACCTTTCCTTGATTATAATTAATAACAGCTCCTACAATATTAAGAAAAGGTCTCCCAAGAATAATAGACATATTATCATCTTCGGGCATTTCAAGCACAACAAAATCAGTTAATATCAAGCAATTGTGAGCCACCTGAATAGGTACATCCTCACATATACCCACAGGAATAGTGGTAGACTTATCAGCCATTTGCAAAGATATATCAGTTGGTATCAGTTTTTGAAGTTGAAGCCTCTTATAGAGGGAGAAAGGCATAACACTAACTCCAGCTCCCAAATCACACAAAGCAGTTCTAACATAACTGTTATTAATAGAGCAAGGGATAGTTGGAATCCCTGGGTCTCCAAATTTCTTAGGAACCTTACCATTGAAGGAATAATTAGCAAGAAAAGTAGAAATTTCTTCATTAGGGATCTTCCTTTTATTCGAGACAATGTCCTTCATATACTTTGAGTAAGGAGGCAATTTAATAGCATCAGTCAAAGGAATTTGCAAGAATAAAGGCTTCATCCACTCACAAAACTTATTATAGTGTTCATCTTCCTTTGACTTGTGTTTCTTATCAGGGAAAGGCATAGGTTTTTGGACCCAAGGTTCTCTTTCACTACCATGTTTCTTAGCAATAAAATCTTCTTTGGCGTATTTAGTATTCTTAGTGTGGTTTTCAGGTTCTTCTTCAACTTTTTCTTCATTAGGAACAACATTTTCTTCATTACCACTTTCAGTTTCAGCATCAAAGATAGATATACTATTAGGATCTATAGCAGGTTCAAAGGTGTTCTACAACAGTTTTATGTTTCTTTTTCCTTTTCTTACGAGTAGAACCACTATTTTCAGCTTGTTGAGAATCCTGCTCAATTCTTTTGGGATGCCCCTCAGGATATAGAGGATCCTGGGTAGCAGCACCACTTCTAGTTCTAATTTCATAAGCATGTTTTTCTTTAGCAGCATTAACTAGCAAGTCGTTTTGCACTTTAACGAGTTGATATATTTGAGTTTGAACCATTTGAAAGTGTTTACCAATCATTTTAACATCATTAGAGGTTCTTTCCACAATATCTTTCAACTCAACAATAGCTCTAGTGTTTTCCATTAGATGATTTTGCACCCTTTTATTAAAGTTATATGCTTAACAATAAATATATCAAATTCTTCTAAGCATCGATCAGGAGGTTTAGAGTAAGGGATATCACCTTCATCAAAGTGTTGGAGAGAGTGTACCTCAATAGTGGATGAGTAGGGAATAGGCTTACATAATTCTTCTATTGGAGGTAAATTCTTGACATCTGCAGCTTTAATTCCCTTCTCCTTAAGACATTTCTTAGCTTCCTTCATCACTTCATCATTTAATTCAATAACTCCCCTCTTCTTTGATGTTGGAATAGGCACGGTAATAGATGGTTCATGTACAATTACTTCAGGTATAGCTTGTTTAGGAGGAGTCCAATCTTCATAATTCTTGCTTATTTTAGCCATTAATTCCTCAGCTTCCTTAGGGGTCCTATTCCTGAAAACACAATCAGCACAACTATCTAGGTATGTACTAGATTCTTCGGTTAGTCCATTATAAAATATATCAAGAAGCTCATTCTTAGGTAATGGACTTCCATCCTGTGCATGAAACAAAGCACAAAACCTTGCCCAAGATTCGGGCAATACCTCTTTTCTCCCTGTTTAAAATCAAAAAGTTCCTGCAAAATAGCATGTCTAGCACTGGGAGGAAAATATTTCTGCGGGAAAGTACTAATCAAGCACTCCGGGCTATCAATAGATCCAGGAGGTAAATTACTAAACCAAGTTTTAGCTTCTCCTTTCAGTGAAAAGGGAAAAATCTTAGCAACAAAGTAGTACGCATCTTAATATCATCAGAAAACAAGCCACTCATGGTAGAAAGTTCATTCATATGTGCTACCGCACTTTCATTCTTAGTCCCACAAAAAGCTTCTTTCTCGACAATAGCTATGTAAGATAGATCAGAGAGAAATCATAATCTTCATCTGTAATGTTTATGGGAGAAGCAGCAAACTTAGCAATAGGAGATAATTTGGGTCTAATAGTACGCCTCTCAAGGAGACTCTTAGCAGCGCTCCTATCATGGGTGTTCTTACTTTCTTTAATAAACTCATCGGTCATCTCAACATAACCATCTTCAAT